>BSBK01012568.1:200000-216810 GCA_027943335.1 Chamaecyparis obtusa
CCCGGGAGCGAGCTCGGCGCCGATCCCGCCCCGCCGCTCCCCGGAGAGCTCGACCGGTTCGGTTCCGCTCGGATCGGACCCCGCCCGCGAGCGCCGCTCGGCTCGACGAGCTCGATGGGGATCCCGTCCGCGGGCGAGCTGGGCGTGGCTACACGTATGACGCGAATGTATTTTTTTTTTTTTTTTTTTTTTTTTTAACTCTGGTTTTTTCGTTCTTATCCTCGTACGGAGCCTCCTTTGTTCATTTTTTTTCCGCGAGTTTCGACCCCGCCCCGGAGCGAGCTCGGCGCCGATCCCGCCCCGCCGCTCCCCGGAGAGCTCGACCGGTTCGGTTCCGCTCGGATCGGACCCCGCCCGCGAGCGCCGCTCGGCTCGACGAGCTCGATGGGGATCCCGTCCGCGGGCGAGCTGGGCGTGGCTACACGTATGACCCGAATGTAATTTTTTTTTTTTTTTTTTTTTTAACTCTGGTTTTTTCGTTCTTATCCTCGTACGGAGCCTCCTTTGTTCATTTTTTTTCCGCGAGTTTCGACCCCGCCCGGGAGCGAGCTCGGCGCCGATCCCGCCCCGCCGCTCCCCGGAGAGCTCGACCGGTTCGGTTCCGCTCGGATCGGACCCCGCCCGCGAGCGCCGCTCGGCTCGACGAGCTCGATGGGGATCCCGTCCGCGGGCGAGCTGGGCGTGGCTACACGTATGACTCGAATGTAATTTTTTTTTTTTTTTTTTTTAAAACTCTGGTTTTTTCGTTCTTATCCTCGTACGGAGCCTCCTTTGTTCATTTTTTTTCCGCGAGTTTCGACCCCGCCCCGGAGCGAGCTCGGCGCCGATCCCGCCCCGCCGCTCCCCGGAGAGCTCGACCGGTTCGGTTCCGCTCGGATCGGACCCCGCCCGCGAGCGCCGCTCGGCTCGACGAGCTCGATGGGGATCCCGTCCGCGGGCGAGCTGGGCGTGGCTACACGTATGACCCGAAAGTTTTTTTTTTTTTTTTTTTTTTTTTTTTTTTTTTTTTTTTTTAACTCTGGTTTTTTCGTTCTTATCCTCGTACGGGGCCTCCTTTGTTCATTTTTTTTCCGCGAGTTTCGACCCCGCCCGGGAGCGAGCTCGGCGCCGATCCCGCCCCGCCGCTCCCCGGAGAGCTCGACCGGTTCGGTTCCGCTCGGATCGGACCCCGCCCGCGAGCGCCGCTCGGCTCGACGAGCTCGATGGGGATCCCGTCCGCGGGCGAGCTGGGCGTGGCTACACGTATGACCCGAATGTAATTTTTTTTTTTTTTTTTTTTTTTAACTCTGGTTTTTTCGTTCTTATCCTCGTACGGAGCCTCCTTTGTTCATTTTTTTTCCGCGAGTTTCGACCCCGCCCGGGAGCGAGCTCGGCGCCGATCCCGCCCCGCCGCTCCCCGGAGAGCTCGACCGGTTCGGTTCCGCTCCGATCGGACCCCGCCCGCGAGCGCCGCTCGGCTCGACGAGCTCGATGGGGATCCCGTCCGCGGGCGAGCTGGGCGTGGCTACACGTATGACCCGAATGTAATTTTTTTTTTTTTTTTTTTTTTTTTTTTTTAACTCTGGTTTTTTCGTTCTTATCCTCGTACGGAGCCTCCTTTTTTCATTTTTTTCCCGCGAGTTTCGACCCCGCCCGGGAGCGAGCTCGGCGCCGATCCCGCCCCGCCGCTCCCCGGAGAGCTCGACCGGTTCGGTTCCGCTCGGATCGGACCCCGCCCGCGAGCGCCGCTCGGCTCGACGAGCTCGATGGGGATCCCGTCCGCGGGCGAGCTGGGCGTGGCTACACGTATGACCCGAATGTAATTTTTTTTTTTTTTTTTTTTTAAAACTCTGGTTTTTTCGTTCTTATCCTCGTACGGAGCCTCCTTTGTTCATTTTTTTTCCGCGAGTTTCGACCCCGCCCGGGAGCGAGCTCGGCGCCGATCCCGCCCCGCCGCTCCCCGGAGAGCTCGACCGGTTCGGTTCCGCTCGGATCGGACCCCGCCCGGGAGCGCCGCTCGGCTCGACGAGCTCGATGGGGATCCCGTCCGCGGGCGAGCTGGGCGTGGCTACACGTATGACCCGAATGTAATTTTTTTTTTTTTTTTTTTTTTTTTTTTAACTCTGGTTTTTTCGTTCTTATCCTCGTACGGAGCCTCCTTTGTTCATTTTTTTTTCCGCGAGTTTCGACCCCGCCCGGGAGCGAGCTCGGCGCCGATCCCGCCTCGCCGCTCCCCGGAGAGCTCGACCGGTTCGGTTCCGCTCGGATCGGACCCCGCCCGCGAGCGCCGCTCGGCTCGACGAGCTCGATGGGGATCCCGTCCGCGGGCGAGCTGGGCGTGGCTACACGTATGACCCGAATGTAATTTTTTTTTTTTAATTTTTTTTTTAACTCTGGTTTTTTCGTTCTTATCCTCGTACGGAGCCTCCTTTGTTCATTTTTTTTCCGCGAGTTTCGACCCCGCCCGGGAGCGAGCTCGGCGCCGATCCCGCCCCGCCGCTCCCCGGAGAGCTCGACCGGTTCGGTTCCGCTCGGATCGGACCCCGCCCGCGAGCGCCGCTCGGCTCGACGAGCTCGATGGGGATCCCGTCCGCGGGCGAGCTGGGCGTGGCTACACGTATGACGCGAATGTATTTTTTTTTTTTTTTTTTTTTTTTTTAACTCTGGTTTTTTCGTTCTTATCCTCGTACGGAGCCTCCTTTGTTCATTTTTTTTCCGCGAGTTTCGACCCCGCCCCGGAGCGAGCTCGGCGCCGATCCCGCCCCGCCGCTCCCCGGAGAGCTCGACCGGTTCGGTTCCGCTCGGATCGGACCCCGCCCGCGAGCGCCGCTCGGCTCGACGAGCTCGATGGGGATCCCGTCCGCGGGCGAGCTGGGCGTGGCTACACGTATGACCCGAAAGTAATTTTTTTTTTTTTTTTTTTTTTTTTTTAACTCTGGTTTTTTCGTTCTTATCCTCGTACGGGGCCTCCTTTGTTCATTTTTTTTCCGCGAGTTTCGACCCCGCCCGGGAGCGAGCTCGGCGCCGATCCCGCCCCGCCGCTCCCCGGAGAGCTCGACCGGTTCGGTTCCGCTCGGATCGGACCCCGCCCGCGAGCGCCGCTCGGCTCGACGAGCTCGATGGGGATCCCGTCCGCGGGCGAGCTGGGCGTGGCTACACGTATGACCCGAATGTAATTTTTTTTTTTTTTTTAACTCTGGTTTTTTCGTTCTTATCCTCGTACGGAGCCTCCTTTGTTCATTTTTTTTCCGCGAGTTTCGACCCCGCCCGGGAGCGAGCTCGGCGCCGATCCCGCCCCGCCGCTCCCCGGAGAGCTCGACCGGTTCGGTTCCGCTCGGATCGGACCCCGCCCGCGAGCGCCGCTCGGCTCGACGAGCTCGATGGGGATCCCGTCCGCGGGCGAGCTGGGCGTGGCTACACGTATGACGCGAATGTATTTTTTTTTTTTTTTTTTTTTTTTTTAACTCTGGTTTTTTCGTTCTTATCCTCGTACGGAGCCTCCTTTGTTCATTTTTTTTCCGCGAGTTTCGACCCCGCCCGGGAGCGAGCTCGGCGCCGATCCCGCCCCGCCGCTCCCCGGAGAGCTCGACCGGTTCGGTTCCGCTCGGATCGGACCCCGCCCGCGAGCGCCGCTCGGCTCGACGAGCTCGATGGGGATCCCGTCCGCGGGCGAGCTGGGCGTGGCTACACGTATGACCCGAATGTAATTTTTTTTTTTTTTTTTTTTTTAACTCTGGTTTTTTCGTTCTTATCCTCGTACGGAGCCTCCTTTGTTCATTTTTTTTCCGCGAGTTTCGACCCCGCCCGGGAGCGAGCTCGGCGCCGATCCTGCCCCGCCGCTCCCCGGAGAGCTCGACCGGTTCGGTTCCGCTCGGATCGGACCCCGCCCGCGAGCGCCGCTCGGCTCGACGAGCTCGAATGGGATCCCGTCCGCGGGCGAGCTGGGCGTGGCTACACGTATGACCCGAATGTAATTTTTTTTTTTTTTTTTTTTTTTTTAACTCTGGTTTTTTCGTTCTTATCCTCGTACGGAGCCTCCTTTGTTCACTTTTTTTCCGCGAGTTTCGACCCCGCCCGGGAGCGAGCTCGGCGCCGATCCCGCCTCGCCGCTCCCCGGAGAGCTCGACCGGTTCGGTTCCGCTCGGATCGGACCCCGCCCGCGAGCGCCGCTCGGCTCGACGAGCTCGATGGGGATCCCGTCCGCGGGCGAGCTGGGCGTGGCTACACGTATGACCCGAATGTAATTTTTTTTTTTTAATTTTTTTTTAAACTCTGGTTTTTTCGTTCTTATCCTCGTACGGAGCCTCCTTTGTTCATTTTTTTTCCGCGAGTTTCGACCCCGCCCGGGAGCGAGCTCGGCGCCGATCCCGCCCCGCCGCTCCCCGGAGAGCTCGACCGGTTCGGTTCCGCTCGGATCGGACCCCGCCCGCGAGCGCCGCTCGGCTCGACGAGCTCGATGGGGATCCCGTCCGCGGGCGAGCTGGGCGTGGCTACACGTATGACGCGAATGTATTTTTTTTTTTTTTTTTTTTTTTTTTAACTCTGGTTTTTTCGTTCTTATCCTCGTACGGAGCCTCCTTTGTTCATTTTTTTTCCGCGAGTTTCGACCCCGCCCCGGAGCGAGCTCGGCGCCGATCCCGCCCCGCCGCTCCCCGGAGAGCTCGACCGGTTCGGTTCCGCTCGGATCGGACCCCGCCCGCGAGCGCCGCTCGGCTCGACGAGCTCGATGGGGATCCCGTCCGCGGGCGAGCTGGGCGTGGCTACACGTATGACCCGAAAGTAATTTTTTTTTTTTTTTTTTTTTTTTTTTTAATTTAACTCTGGTTTTTTCGTTCTTATCCTCGTACGGGGCCTCCTTTGTTCATTTTTTTTCCGCGAGTTTCGACCCCGCCCGGGAGCGAGCTCGGCGCCGATCCCGCCCCGCCGCTCCCCGGAGAGCTCGACCGGTTCGGTTCCGCTCGGCTTGATCAGCTCTGGTCGCTAGATCACTTGACAAAATTAGGTCAACAGGCAGATCAACTCGGGTCACCAACTAGATCAACTCAGGTCGCAAACTAGATCATCTCGGGTGGCTAGATCAACTCTGCTCGCTAGTCGGTAACTCATACTGCCATAATAAATTAGGTCACTACAACGACTCTGGTCGCTCGGTCGACTAAGGTGACTCAGGTCACTGGGTGGACTTGGTCGACTCGGTCGACTCGATCGACTCGGGTCACCGAGTTGACTCAGGTAGCCAAATCGACTCAGGTCGAGTCAGTCACCTGACCGACCCGGTCGACTCGGGTCGACGCAGTCAACTTGAGTCAACTCAGTTGACTTGGATCACCGGGTCGACTAGGGTGACTTAGGTCGACTCAGCTGACTCGGTTGACTCAGGTCGACTCAAGTCGACTTGGGTTGTCGGATCTACTCGGGCCTCTAGATTGCACGGGTCACTAGATCAACTCAAGTTGCTAGCGAGATCAGCTCAGGTCACCACACAGGTAACCAACTAGATCAACTCGGGTCACTAGATCAGCTTGGGTCACCAGCTAGATCAGCTCTAGTCGCTAGATCACCTGACAAAATCAGGTCACTAACTAGATCAGCCTGGGTCACCAACCATTTCATCTTAGGTCGCCAACTAGATCAGCTTAGGTCGCTAACTAGATCAACTCAGGTCGCCAGATCAGCTCTGGTTGCCAGCCAAAAACTTTGACTGCCATAATAAATTGGGTCACCACAGCGACTCGGGTCACCAGGTCGACTCGGTTGACTCGGGTCACCAGGTCGACTTGGTTGAATCAGGTCACTGGGTCGACTCGGTCGACTCGATGGACTTGGGTCACCAGGTCGACTTGGTTGACTCAGGTCACCGGGTCGACTCAGTCACCTGACTGACTCGGTCGACTCGGGATGACTCAGTTGACTCAGGTCATCGGATCGACTCGAGTCACCAAGTTGACTCGGGTCACCGGGTCGACTTGGGTTGTCAGATCGACTCGGGCCTCTGGATCAGTACGGGTCACTGGATCAACTCAAGTCGCTAGCGAGATCAACTCAGGTCACCACACGGGTCGCCAACTAGATCAACTCACATCGCCAGATCAGCTTGGGTCACCAACCAGATCAACTCTGGTCGCTAGATCACCTGACAAACTTAAGTCACCAGCCAGATTAGCTTAGGTCACCAGCCAGTAACTCTGACTACCATAATAAATTAGGTCACCACAGTGACTCAGGTAACTGGGTTGACTCAGTCGACTCAGGTCGACTCAGTTGACTCAGGTCACCGGGTCGACTCGATCGACTCAGTTGACTCGATTCACCGGGTTGACTTAGGTTACTGGGTTGACACGATCGACTCAGTTGACTCAGGTCATTGGGTGGACTCCGTTGACTTAATCGACTCAGGTCACCGGGTTGACTCAGTCACCTGACTGACTCGGGTCGACTTGGTTGACTCGGGTCACAAGGTCGACTTGGTTGACTCGGGTCATCAGGTCGACTTGGTTGATTCGGGTCATCGGGTCGACTCGGTTGAGTCGGGTCACCAGGTCGACTCAGGTCGACTTGGGTTACCAGATCGACTCAGGCCTCTGGATCAGGATGGGTTACTGGATCAACTCAAGTTGCTAGCAAGATCAACTTAGGTCACCACACGGGTCACCAACTAGATCAACTCTGGTCGCCAGATTAGCTTGGGTCACCAACCAGATCAACTCTGGTCTCCAGATCACCTAACAAAATTAGGTCACTAGCAACTTGGGTCACTGGGTCGACTCAATTGACTCAGGTCACCGGGTGAACTCGGTCGACTCAGTTGACTCGGGTCACCGGGTCGACTCGGTTGACTCGGGTCATTGGGTCGACTCGGTCGAGTCAGGTCACCAGGTCGACTCGATCGAGTCGGGTCATCGGGTCGACTCAGGTCGTCGGGTTGACTCAGGTCAACTCGGTTGACTCAGGTCACCGGGTCGACTCGGTTGACTTGGGTCACCGCATCGACTTGGTTGACTCAGGTCACTGCGTCGACTCGGTTGACTCGGGTCATCGGGTTGACTCGGTTGACTCGGGTCATCGGGTCGACTCGGTTGACTCAGGTCACTGGGTTGACTCAATTGACTCAGGTCACTGGGTCGACTCGGTTGACTCGGGTCACCGAGTCAACTCGAATCGACTTGGGTTGCCGGATCGACTCAGGCCTCTAGATTGGGATGGGTCACTAGATCAACACAAGTCGCTAGTGAGATCAACTCAGGTCACCACACGGGTCACCAACTAGATCAACTCAGGTCACCAAATCAGATTGGGTCACTAGCCAGATCAGCTCTGGTCGCCAGATCACCTCACAAAATTAGGTCGACAGCCAAATCAGCTTAGGTTGCCAACTAGATCAATTCAGGTCACCAGATCAGCTCTAGTCACCAGCCAGTAACTCTGACTGCCATAATAAATTAGGTCACCATAGTGACTCAGGTCGCTGGGTCGACTCGATCGACTCGGGTCACCAGGTCAACTCGGTTGACACGGGTCACTGGGTCGACTCGGTCGACTCTGTTGACTCGAGTCACCGGGTTGACTCGGTCGACTCAGGTCACTAGGTCGACTTAGGTCGACTCAGTCACCTGACTGACTCGGTCGACTTGGGTCGACTTGGTTGCCTCGAGTCATCGTGTTAACTCAGTTGACTCAGGTCATCGGGTCAACTCAGTTGACTCCGGTCATTGGGTCAACTCAGTTGACTCAAGTCATCAGGTCAACTTAGTTGACTCAGGTCACTGGGTCGAGTCGGTCGACGCGGTTGACTCAGGTCACCAGGTCGACTTGGGTTGCCGGATCGACTCGGGCCTCTAGATCAAGATGGATCATCGGGTCAACTCAAGTTACTAGCGAGATCAACTCAGGTCACCACATGGGTCGCCAACTAGATCAACTTGGGTCACCAGATTAGCTTGGGTCACCAGCTAGATCAGCTCTGGTCGCCATATCAGCTTATGTCACCAACTAGATCAACTCAGGTCGCCAGCCAATAACTTTGACTGCCATAATAAATTGGGTCACCATAGTGACTCGGGTCGCTAGGTCAACTTGGTTGACTCAGGTCATAGGGTCGACTCGGTTGACTCAGTTGACTCAGGTCATTGGGTCGACTCAGTTGACTCATGTCACTGGGTCGACTCGAGTCACCAGGTCGACTCGGTTGACTCAGGTCACTAGGTCGACTCGGGTCAACTCAGTCACCTTACTAACTTAGGTAGACTTGGTTGACTTGGGTCACCAGGTCAACTTAGGTCATCAGGTCAACACGGTTGACTCAGGTCACTAGGTCAACTCTGTCGACTCAGGTCACCAAGTCAGCTGGGTCGACTTAGTCAACTCTGGTCACCGGGTCGACTCAGTTGATTCGAGTCACCGGGTCACTGGGTCGACTCGGTTGGCTCGGGTCATCGAGTTGACCAGGTTGACTCGGGTCACTGGGTCGACTCGGTGGACTCGAGTCGACTCGATTGACTCAGGTCGAGTTGGGTTGCCGGCTCGACTCGGGCCTCTGGATCGGGATGGGTCACTGGATCAACTCAAGTCGCTAGCGAGATCAACTCAGGTCACCACACGGATCACCAACTAGATTTACTCAGGTCGCCATATCAGCTTGGGTCACCAACCAGATCAGCTCTTGTCACCAGATCACCTGACAAAATTAGTTCACCAACCAGATCAGGTTAGGTCACCAATTAGATCAACTCAGGTCGCTAGATTAGCTCTGGTCGCCAGTGAGTAACTCCGACTGCCATAATAAATTGGGTCACCACAAAAACCCTGGTCGCTGGGTCGACTCAGTCAACTCAGTCAACTTGATCAACTCGGGTCACCGGGTCAACTCGGGTCATCGGGTCAACTCGGGTCACTGGGTCGACTCGGTCGACGTGGGTCACCGAGTCGACTTGGGTTGCCGAATCAACTTAGGCCTCGAGTCGACTTGGGTTGACACGGGTCGACCTAGTCGACTCAGGTCACTAGGTTGACTCAATTGATTCAGGTCACTAGGTCAACTCAGTCGACTCTGGTTTACTCGGGTCGACTCGGTCACCTGACCGACTCGGGACACCACGTCGACTCAGTCGACTCGGTTGACTCGGGTCATCGAGTCGACTCGGTTGACTCGGGTCATCGAGTCGACTCGGTTGACTCAGGTCACTCGGTCAACTCGATAGACTCGGGTCACCGAGTCGACTTGGGTTGCCGGATTGACTCAGGCCTCTGGATCAGGACGGGTCACTGGATCAACTCAAATCGCTAGCAAGATCAACTCAGGTCACCACACGGGTCGCCAACTAGATCAACTTGAGTCACCAGATCAACTTGGGTCACCAGCCAGATCAGCTCTGGTCTCCAGATGACCTGACAAAATTAGGTCACTAGCCAGATCAGCTTAGGTCACCCACTAGATCAATTCAGGTTGCCAGCTCAGCTCTGGTCGCCAGCTAGTAACTTTAACTGCCATAATAAATTAGGTCACCACAGCGACTTGGGTCACTGGGTCGACTCAGTTGACTCGGGTCATCGGGTCAACTCGGTCGACTCAGTTGACTTGGGTCACCAGGTCGACTCGGTTGACTCGAGTCATTGGGTCGACTCAGTTGACTCGGGTCACTGGGTCGACTCAATTGAGTCAGGTCACTGGGTCGACTCGGTCAACTTAGGTCATCGGGTCGACTCAGTCACCTAACCGACTCGGTCGACTCAGGTCGACTCGGATCACCGGGTTGAATCGATCGACTTGGTTGACTCGGGTCACCGCGTCAACTCAGTTGACTCGGGTCGACTCGGTTGACTCAGGTCACTGGGTTGACTCAGTTGACTCAGGTCACCGGGTCGACTCGATTGACTCAGGTCACCGGGTCGACTCGGGTCACCGGGTCAACTCGGTTGACTCGGATGATCGAGTCGACTCGGTCGACTCGGATCGACTTGGGTTGTTGGATCAACTCAAGCCTCTAGATCAGGATGGGTCACTAGATCAACACAAGTCGCTAGCGAGATCAACTCAGGTCACCACACAGGTCGCCAACTAGATCAACTCGAGTCGCCAGATCAGATTGGGTCACCAGCCAGATCAGCTCTGGTTGCTAGATCACCTCACAAAATTAGGTCGACAGCCAAATTAGCTCTGGTCACTAGATCACCTCACAAAATTAGGTCGACAACCAGATCAGCTTAGGTTGCCAACTAGATCAATTCAGGTCGCTAGATCAACTCTGGTCGCTAGCCAATAACTTTGACTGCCATAATAAATTGGGTCACCACAGCGACTCGGGTCGCTGGGTCGACTCGGTCGAGTCGGGTCACTGGGTCGACTTGGTTGACTTAGGTCACTAGGTCAACTCGGTCGACTCAGTTGACTCAGGTCACCGGGTTGACTCGGTTGACTCAAGTCACCGGGTCGACTTAGGTCGACTCAGTTGACTTGGGTCACCAGGTCGACTCAATTGACTCAGGTCATCGGGTCAACTCAGTTGACTCAGGTCATCGAGTCGACTCGATCGACTCGGGTCACTAGGTTGACTCGGTCGACGCGGTTGACTCAAGTCACCGGGTTGACTTGGGTTGCCGGATCGACTTAGGCCTCTAAATCGGGATGAGTCACTTGGTCAACTCAAGTCGCTAGCGAGATCAACTCAGGTCACCACACGGGTCGCCAACTAGATCAACTCAGGTCACCACACGGGTCGCCAACTAGATCAACTCAGGTCGCCAGATCAGCTTGGGTCACCAGCTAGATCAGCTCTGGTCACCAGATCACCTAACAAAATTAGGTCACCAGCCAGATCAGCTTATGTCACCAACTAGATCAACTCGGGTCGCCAGCCAGTAACTTCGACTGCCATAATAAATTGGGTCACCACAGTGACTCAGGTCGCTGGGTCGACTCGGTTGACTCAGGTCACAGGGTCGACTCGGTTGACTCAAGTCATCGGGTCGACTCGGTTGACTCATGTCACTGGGTCAACTCAGGTCACCGGGTCGACTTAGTTGACTTAGGTCACCAGGTCGACTCAGTTGACTCAGGTCACCGAGTCGACTCGGGTCGACTCAGTCACCTTACTGACTTAGGTCAACTTGGTTGACTCAGGTCACCATGTCAACTCAGGTCATTGGGTTGACACGGTTGACTCGGGTCACTGGGTTAACTCTATCGACTCGGTTGACTCGGGTCACCGAGTCGACTCAGTCGACTCTGGTCACCGGGTCGACTTGGTTGATTCGGGTCACCGGGTCACTGGTCGACTCGGTTGGCTCGGGTCATCGGGTCGACTCGGGTCACTGGGTCGACTCGGTTGACTCAGGTCGACTGGGTCGACTTAGTCAACTCTAGTCACCGGGTCGACTCGGTTGATTCGGGTCACCGGGTCACTAGGTCGACTCGGTTGGCTCGGGTCATCGGGTCGACTCAGGTCACTGGGTCGACTCGGTTGACTCAGGTCGACTGGGTCGACTTAGTCGACTCTGGTCACCGGGTCGACTCGGTTGATTCAGGTCACCGGGTCACCGAGTCGACTCGGTTGGCTCAGGTCATCAGGTCGACTCGGTTGACTCGGGTTGCTAGCTCGACTTGGGTTGCTGGCTCGACTCGAGCCTCTAGATCGAGACGGGTCATTGGATCAACTCAAGTCGCTAGCGAGATCAACTCAGGTCACCACATGGGTCGGCAACTAGATTTACTCGAGTCACCATATCAGCTTGGGTCACCAACCAGATCAGCTCTTATCGCCAGATCACCTGACAAAATTAGTTCACCAGCCAGATCAGGTTAGGTCGCTAACTAGATCAACTCGGGGTGCTAGATCAGCTCTAGTCGCCAGTGAGTAACTCTGACTACCATAATAAATTAGGCCACCATAAAAACCCCGGTCGCTGGGTCGACTTGGTTGACTCAGGTCACCGGGTCGACTCAGTTGACTCGGGTCATTGGGTCGACTCGGTCAACTCGGGTCACCGGGTCGACTCGGGTCATCGGGTCACTGGGTCGACTCGGGTCACCGAGTCGACTTGGGTTGCTGGATTGACTCAAGCCTCGAGTCGACTTGGGTTGACACGGGTCGACCTAGTCAACTCAGGTCACCGGGTCGACTCAATTGATTCAGGTCACTAGGTTGACTCAGTCGACTCTGGTTGACTCGGGTCGACTTAGTCACCTGACCGACTCAGTTGACTCGGGTCACCACGTTGACTCGGTCGACTCGGTTGACTCAGGTCGACTCAGTTGACTCGGGTCATCGGGTCGACTCAGTTGACTCAGGTCACTCGGTCGATTCGGTTGACTCGGGTCACTTGGTCAACTCGGGTCGACTTAATCACCTGACTGACTTAGGTCGACTTAGTTGACTCGGGTCACCAGGTCGACTCAGTTGACTCAGGTCACTGGGTCAACTCTGTCGACTCAGGTCACCAGGTCGACTGGGTCAACTCAGTCGACTCAGGTCACCGGGTCGACTCAGTCACTTGACCGACTCGGTTGATTCGGGTCACTGGGTCGACTCGGTTGACTCAAGTCACTGGGTCGACTCGATTGACTCGGGTCGACTCGAGTGACTCGGGTCACCGGGTCAACTCGGGTTGACTCGGGCCTCTAGATCAGGAGGGGTCATTGGATCAACTCAAGTTTCTAGCGAGATCAACTCAAGTCACCACACGGGTCCCCAACTAGATTTACTCAGGTCACCATATCAGCTTGGGTCACCAGCCAAATCAACTCTTGTCGCCAAATCACCTGACAAAATTAGTTCGCCAGCTAGATCAGGTTAGGTCGCCAACTAGATCAACTCGGGTTGCTAGATCAGCTCTGGTCGCCAATGAGTAACTCCAACTGCCATAATAAATTAGGTCACCACAGAAACCCCAGTCGCTGGGTCGACTCGGGTCGACTCGATTGACTCGGGTCATTGGGTCGACTCGGTCAACTCGGGTCACCGGGTCGACTCGGTTGACTCAGGTCATCAGGTCGACTTGGGTCACTGGGTCGACTCGGGTCACCGAGTCGACTTGGGTTGCTGGATCGACTCAGGCCTCAAGTTGACTTGGGTTGACACGGGTCGACCTAGTCTACTAAGGTCTCCTGGTCGACTCGGGTCGACTCAATCGATTCAGGTCACTGGGTCGACTCAATCACCTGACTGACTCGGTCATCTCAGGTCACCATGTCGACTCGATTGACTCTTGTCATCGGGTTGACTCAGTTGACTCAGGTCACTGGGTCAACCGATTGACTCAGGTCACTGGGTCGACTCGGTCACCACACGGGTCACCAACTAGATCAAGTTAGGTAGCTAGCGAGATCAACTCAGGTCACCACACTGGTCCCCAACTAGATCAACTCGGATCGCCAGATCAGCTTGGGTCACCAGCCAGATCAGCTGTGGTCGCCAGATCAGCTTGGGTCACCACATTGACTCAGGTCGCCACATTACTTGGCCAACTCGGGTCACCAGCCAGATCAACTCAGGTGACTCGGTTGACTCAGGTTATCGGGTCGACTCGGGTCGACTTGGGTTGCCAGATCAACTCGGGCCTCGAGTCGACTTGGGTTGACTTGGGTCACCAGGTCGATGCGGGTTGTCAGGTCAACACGAGTCACCGGTTCGACATGGGTCGCCAGTTTGACACGGGTCACTGGGTCGACACGGGTCACTGGGTCGACGCGAGTCACTGGGTCGACGCGGGTCACTAGGTCGACGCAGGTCGCTGGGTTGACTCGGGTCGTCAAGTTGACTCGGGTCGCCGGGTCAACTCAGGTTATTGGATCGACTCGGGTCTCTAGATCAGGACAGGTCACTTGATCAACTCGGGTCACCACATGAGTCACCAATTAGATCAACTCAGGTCACCAGATCAGCTTGGGTCACTAGCCAAATCTGCTCTGGTCGCCAAATCACCTAACCGACTCGGGTCGCCAGCCAGATCAGCTTGGGTCACCACATCACCTGGCCAACTCGGTTCGCCAGATCAACTCAGGACACGACATCGACTCAGGTAGTTAGCTAGATCATCTCAGATCACCAGATCGCCCGATGAACTCAGGTCGGGTGGGGTCTCTAGATCGAGTCGAGTCACCAGATCAAGTCGGGTCCCGAGCCAGATCAACTCAGGTCACCACATCGACTCGGGTCACCAGCCAGATTAGGTCAGGTCACTAGATAGCCTGACCTACTTAGATCTCCAGTGAGTCTGTCCACTTTTTGAATGATTGACCCATACTCCTCTTCAAGTATTATCATAGTCAAGTCTCCGCTTCTAGCTCGACAATAAGAAGGGCGTGACTCCATGTATGGCCTGAGTGATTTTTTTTTAACTCTGGTTTTTTCATTCTTTTTGTCGTAGGGAGCCTCCTTTGTCTATTTTTTTTACAACTTTTGACCTCGCTCACGATCAAGCTAGGCCAACTCATTTAAACTTGGATCGCATAAATCTAATATGCACAATAGTAATGTTGATGAGTATGCAAACACATCAATGAAGTCATCTCAGTATGTCAAGTCCCCCAACTTAGATCACTCGAGTCGCATAAGTAACTCAGATAGCCATAATAAATTAGGTCACCATAGTGACTCGGGTCACTAGGTCGACTCAGGTCACGGGGTCGACTCGGGTCATCAAGTCAACTCAGGTTGCTGGGTTGACATAGCCGAATCGACTCAGGTCTTTGGATCGGGACGGGTCACTTGATCAACTCGTGTCGCTAGCCAAATCAACTTAGGTCATCACATGGGTCGCCAACTAGATCAACTCGGGTCGCTAGATCAGCTCTGGTCACCAGATCACCTGACCAACTTAGGTCGCCAACCAAATCAGCCTTGATCGCCACATTGACTCAGGTTGCCACATCACCTAGCCAACTTGGGTCGCCAGCCAGATCAACTCGAGTTGCCAGATCGACTCGGGACACCACATCGACTCAGGTAGTCAGCTAGATCATCTTGGATCCCTAGATCGCTCGATGAACTCAACTCAGGTGGGGTCTCTAGATCAAGTCGGGTCACCAGATCAAGTCGGGTCCTGAGCTAGATCAACTTAGGTCACCACATCGACTTAGGTCACCAGCCAGATCAGGTCCCTAGCCAGATCAACTCAGGTCACCACATCCAATATGCACAATAGTAATGCTGATGAGTATGCAAACTCATCAATGAAGTCATCTCAGTATGCCAAGTTGTCAAGTCCTCCAACTTAGATCAGTCGAGTCGCATAAGTAACTCCAACTACCATAATAAACTTAGATCACTCAGGTCGTTAGGTCGACTCGGGTTGCCGGCTTGACTCGGGTCTCTAGATCGCGATAGGTCGCTGGATCAACTCGGGTTGCTAGCTAGATTAACTCAAGTCACCACATCGACTTGGGTCATCACCTAGATCAGCTCAGGTTGCCACATCACCTAACCAACTCAGGTCAGGTCGGGTCACCAGATTAATTCGGGTCACCAGCCAGATCAACTTAGGTTGCCACATCAACTCGAGTATCCAGATAGATCAGCTCGGGTCACCAAATCACCTAACTAACTTAGGTCAGGTTGGGTTAGGTCTCCTGATCAGGTCGGGTCACCGGATCAACTCAGGTCGCTAATTAGATCAACTCGGGTCACTAACATGATCAACTCGGGTCAACACATCAGCTTATGTTGTTAACACATTCCAATATGCCAAGCTGTCTAGTTTGCTAGCTCGGATCACTCGAGTCGCATAAGTAACTCGTATTGCCAAAACAACTTGGGTCACCTAATTAACTCGAGTCATCAGATCGACTCGGGTCGCCAGATCGACTCGGGTCACCGGATCGACTCGAGTCCTCGAATCGACTCGGGTCACCGTATTGACGCAGGTCACCGGATCGACTCAGGTCTCCAGATCAGGATGGGTCGTCCGATCGACTCGGTTCATCGGATCGATTCGGGTATCCAGATAGATCAAATCAGGTCACCAAATCACCTGACTAACTTAGGTTAGGTCGGGTCTCTGGATCGAGTCGGGTCACCAGATCAAATTGGGTCTCCAGCCAGATCAACTCGGGTCAACACATCGACTCGAGTCACCAACCAGATCAACTTGGGTCGCCAGACCAACTCAGGTCAGGTCGGGTAAGGTCTCCAGATTGGGTCAAGTCGCGGGATCATTTCAGCTCGCCAGCCAGATCAACTCGAGTTGCTACATCGACTCGACTCGACTCGCCAACCAGATCAGCTCAGGTCATTAGATCACCTGACCAACTCGAGTCAGGTCGACGGATGAAGTCAGATCGCCAGATCAACTCAGGTCGCCAGCCAGATCAACTCAGATCATCACATCGACTTAGGTCGCCAGCCAAATCAGCTCGGGTCACCAAATCAACTCGGGTCACCAGCCAGATCAACTCGGGTTAACAAATTTGAGTTTTGACCCCACTCGCAAGCGAGCTAGGCTAACTCATTCAAACTTGGATCGCCTCAATCTAATATGCATAATAGTAATACTAACGAGTATGCAAACTCATCAATGAAGTCAACTAAGTATGCCAGCCTGATCAACTCAGGTCAACAAATTGACTCGGGTCACCAACCAGATCAACTCGGGTCACCAGATTGCCAGGCCAAGTTGGGTCGGGTCGGGTTGGGTCAGGTCTCTAGATCGGGTTGGGTCAGTTCTCTAGATCGGGTCGGGTTGCCAGATCAATTCTTGTCGCCAACCAGATCAACTCAGGTCGCCACATCGACTCGGGTCGTCAGCCAGATCAGCTCGGGTCACCACATCACCTAACCAACTCGGGTTAGGTCGGGTCACCCGATCAATTTGGGTCACTAAGTTGGGTGTGACTCCATGA
>BSBK01012569.1:0-83422 GCA_027943335.1 Chamaecyparis obtusa
ATAGAAAAAATGTGTGTTCTATTTGGTGGACTACTTATATAAGTGTCAATCAATCATTTAATAGCATTTCTATTTGTACACTTTAATGAATTTATAATAATTTTATTGATGCAATAATTTAAAAGCTCTTCATTAAGATGTTAAAAAGAAGTAACATTGAAAATGTCATCATTTATCATCATGGATAATTACAAGGAACAATATAATTTAATAGCATTTCTATTTGTACACTTTAATGAATTTATAATAATTTATAGATGCAATAATTTAAAAGCTCTTCATTAAGATGTTCAAAAGAAGTGACATTGAAAATGTCACTATTTATCATCATGGATAATTACAAAGGAACAATATAACTGTAGACTTTTAACTTTGTTAAATTTTTAATAAGGAATGTATATTTATAATAGTAATATAGTTATTTCAAAGAATAGATATATTAGTTTTTATTGTTTATTCATATATAATATTTTTATTATAATGTATATTATTAAAATAAAATATTTTAATTCAATTTGATCAAAAAATACTTTAATTTAATGTAAAAATATATGTTTAAAAAATTAATCATTTTTAACATAATTAATAAGTTTTTTTTAATTAAAATACTTTAAATATATCTATCTTTATGTAATGAAACATAATATTGTAAAAACATACCTTTTGTTAATGGTGTCAAAATGGTTGATCTTTCTACAAATCTTCGAGAATTAATAGTATGGACAAAATTTGAGCCTGGCTGGGTAAAGATTAATGATGGGGCATCCAAAGGAAACCTAACAGTGTGTGAGGCAAGATGTGTTGTAAGGGACCATGATGGAGTGATTCTCGAATCAAAATCAGTCTACCTAGGAATTATGACTAACAATGTGGCAAAGTTTAGGGTAGTGCTTATTGGATTAGAATGTGGAAGAGATCTCAAATTTCCTCAAGTGCATCTAGAAGGTGAATTGCTAATAACAATGAATGTTATTTGTCAAAAATCCACTCCAAATTGGAAGATGTGAAAATGGATAAAACTAATGTGTGAAGTGGAAAGAAATGTTTAAGTTGATGGGTTGGGAAAAATGGCCATGGACCAATCTTGAAGATAGGTTGGGTTGAGTTGGCACTTAGGTGGAGGGGAGATGAGGGAGTTGGCAATAGTGGTGCCCAAGTTGGACAATTGAACATGTGATGGATGGGATAGGCACACAGGGATATCATTTAAGGTTCTTTGTTTCCTGAGGGTGTAGTGTACCTTTTTGGATTTAGGACCGCTAAATATGACTTTGATTAGGCAAAAGATGACACCCAACACATTGTGGAATGTGAAGAAAGAATAATAGTGTGAGTGATAGATGTGTGAACTCAATATGGAGTGTTTAATGGCCTGACAAGTTAGACTATGTTACAAAAAGGTTTATTGATTTTGAGGTATGTCTATTTATTATGCAAGGCTACAAGGATGATGATATCATTATGAGCTAGAATATGAAATTTCTAGATTCAAGGATGTAAAGGCTATCAAATAAGGGTCTTGGGTGCATTATGTATTAGTTAGTTTATTAAAATATGCCTAAAAACCAAAGAAGTGAGGTGTGAAAGTGAGATGGACATGCTTGTCTAATAATCCAAGTAGTTAAAATAGTTATAGGAGATGAATTTTTGAAGACAAATAATCATCATTAAGTTAACACTAACATTTTAACTATGTTTTTGGCCACTCTTTTAAACATCGAGGAGTCAACAAAGATAGAAAATTCATTTTTCCAAGGCCTCATATAGAAGTGATATCGTGATGAAATCATAGATGTTTTGGAGAATGTGGAAAGTAAGGTTGTTTTGATTCCAAGGGATTACTATGTTATACAATGACAAGGTCATGCATTTGGGAGGTATCCACTCATCAATTTGGTGATCCCTACTTCAATCCTACAAAGAAGGCTTGAGATGGAGAGAAGCATGTAGTACCCCCTCAACTTAGTTCATTTCAGAGCTTGATGAGGACCATGTATGGACTATATATGTCTGAGGGTCATGTTTTAGTGGTATTTCAATTTTGGTTTTCTTAGGATGACTATGATTTAGATTCCATGATGACATTGACATGTTTTTAATGAGTAGATACATTTTGGTTATGTATTAACACATATATGATTTCAATATGATGTATGTTGTTGGTTATTCACATGCTTATAATTTACTGGTATACTGACCTATGCTACTATGTTTATGTTATTGATGAATGTCTACTCATGTCTGACATGTTTGTATGATGAGGAACAAAGTCATAGTCACTCATGCATGAGATCTACATGACGTGTCATTACCATAATTGTTTGTTACATTCTGACATGATTATGTGTGTGTGTGTGTGTTTGCACATGTTTGTTGTCTCATTGATGCAGGCTTGCAGGTACCAAGCATCATCTCCCCTGAATTGGAAAGATTGAATGTGCCTTCCTACTTGATCAATGTTGTTGACAAAGATGACACAAGGTCCAATCCTTGACCTACCCCCAACCATTGTCCTATGTAAGGATGATCTTGTTTGAGATACCCTTTTGGATTGTCAGGTAGACGATTTTGGATCTCCTTGTTACCATGTTTGCTTATTTGGGTTGTGATTGTGATTGTGCATTGGTAATGTCATTTTGATCTTTATCTTAACGATGCATTATGTAGATTCATTCTTCATGATTGCTCATGTTTTTCAAAACATAATGCATGTATTGTATCATTTCTGGGATTAGTAAATATGAGTTTTGCATTAAATCATCATTTGATTAAATTCTACTAAGGTTCTTAATATTAAAATAATATTAATAGTATTTGTGTGTTCTAAAGTTGTAGTTTAAATGTCATTATGTTATAAGGGTCACATAACATTTTAGAAAATGCTAAAGGATGTAATTTGTGTGTATTGTAAATTTTACATAAGTAGCATATGAATCTTTAGTTTTTTTTTAAGCAAAAGTCGTTGAACCACTGTATATATTTATATATTTATAAAAAAAATTGATTCAAAAAAGCTCAATCAGGAAAGAACCAGGAAGAAAACCTGAAATCGTCACTATATATACAAGAGATTATAAGGTGAAACCTTATAAAAATTTCAAGCATTGTCATATTCATTACAATCGTGAGGCCAAGGGCAACTTTGAAAAGAGCAAAAGGTCGAAGATCAATGCATTTTCAATTTTGAACTGAAGTGACGAAGACCAAAATAACGAAGGAAATCAACTCAAGTATATGCTAACATGTGTATAAATTTTCCAAAAAATCCTTGTAGCTCCAAATCACAATCTACTCCTCCGTGGCATCATAAACCTGTGGAATCTTTAGTTAATAAAGTAAAATATGAATAAAGAATAAAATAATGTGACATGTCGTAACATCATTTTTTAAAAAATAAGACATTAAAACAAAACATGGCTATTGTCTCAAATAAAATATCCTTTGATTGTGATTAAAATTCTAAATAAAAGAAAGCAAAATAAAATAAAAATAAATGTATAGTTATAAAATAGAATTGTACAAAATGAAATGGAATATATAAATACAAAGGAATTTTGACTCAATAACTATTTTAATTTTATTAAAAAGGATTATTAAAAGAGTGGCAGTGGGCTTTAATGGTTCTACAAATTGATTGATAGCGGGGGGAAAGAAGAACTATGTTTTTAGAATGTTTAGTCATGCATGTGAACAAAGGGTTTCGTGCTAATAAAATATATTATTTTGAATTGAATGAGGAATCCATCTAGTTTTTTAATATAGAGAGGTTTTCAGAAATTTGGGTGGGGGGGAAACATTTTTTTGGGAGGAATATTTATGATGGCATCATCATAGCCTATGAAGTTTAGCATTCGATATGAAATCTTAATATTAAGGGCATAAGTTTGAAATTTGGTGTTATTAAGGCCTCTGACAAGGTCAAATGATAGTTCCTCCTCAAAATCATTTTGAACTTCAAGTTTAGCGAGAAACATCTTAGGTTGGTATTCAATTATGTTTTATCCTTGAGATACTTAGTTGTCATCAATGGCGTATCCTTTTATTTCTTCCAAGGTGTGAGAGGTTTAGGATAAGGTGATCACTTATCTTTCTTCATCTTCATTCTCATAGCATATTTTATAGGTAGGTAAACCTATAGGGTGATAAATCTCAAGGCATATGATGAAATAAAGGTTCTTCAAGATTTTGTAGCTTTTACACCCACATTTTTTGTATAATACCATTTTATATTGGTCCTTGACACTCCAAGAAGTTCAAATCATTAGTAAAATCCTCACAAACTACTACATGGCATCAGACCAACTAGTTAATAAAGACAAATCTATAATTTTCATCTTCAAAACTTTGAAGGCTACTCACATAAGATTACTTATTTCCTCGGCTTTGTATCAAAGCAATTACCTTTCCACTACCTAGGCATTCCCCTATCAAACATACCGATAAAAATAGATATATGTAGAATGGAATTATGAATATAAATCTACTAAAATTTTAGATTATTCAAAAGGTCATTAGATTGCATTTATTTTACAATAAAAATTCTTAAATTCATTATCTTAGCTATACCAATTTACATTTTATCAAGCCTAGAGCCATATGACAAGGTTGCACAAAATATTTCATCACAACAACATAAATTCTTTTGAGATTGACCCAATGAGAAGAAGAGGATATCATTGATAGCGCAAGATAAAATTAAATTTGATAAGTTTTAAAGTGGATCAAAAGTTGACAACATGCATCTCTAGAACATGACCCTTTATACAAAGCTCACTTGGAGGATATACAAAATTCCAAACACATGGCAAAGAAAATTCTTGAGAATAAATATTTGCATGAAGATGACCCCTATTGTATTCTAACCATTACCAATCCACCTCAAGGATCTACTATATGGAACTTTATTATTAGATCTAAAAACATCATCACAAATCATCTTACATAGAGAATTAAGAACATGGGGAGTGCTTCCTTCATGCATGACTCATGGAACATGCCCTACCCCTTAGATGGTATTCCAAATTTGGCAAGTGCAATTCCCTTGACCACTCATCTTCACAGTGAGAAAGTACGTGATTAAAATAAAGTTGTCCACTTGAATAATGTCTTGTGCCCTCACTAAAAATATATTAGAATGCTCAATTAGGTGCACAATGATATTCTTAGGGAGGAATTGGCTAAAAGATGACTTCTTCTAGCTAATGGGAGCACTAAAATCATATGGTGTACTACTAAAATTGGATTCCATTCCACCAAGCGTGTTTATGTGATAGGAAAGTCAAATAATACAAAAGGGAATTGGCACAAGGATCTATGTTAGGGGAAGCTAATTCTTCTTCTTGGATTGTATTACACAACTCAATCCTCACTAGGGGAGAGAACCCAGTAGTTGTGCACCCTAACTTCGGGCTTCTCAAAAACCTACGTAGAAATTTCAAATCACTCCCATTTTTTTACAGTAGCTTACTTGGCGAGTCTCCTGCTTATAACTAAGGTTTCAGAGCCACATCATCAAATATGATGCCACTTCAGCATGCTTTTTGCCAAGGTGTCCAAAACAGCCCAAAAAAAAAGTGAGACCAATCATAGTGAATTAGGGACCCCAATAGTTGTGCAGTTGATGTGGCATCACACTATTGGCTGCTTTTTAGAACAAAGGGTACATTTCATTCAATTATGGGTAGTCATCATTAGCAAAAACAACTTTAAAGTCACAACCATTGGTACAATGTTGTCAAAAATATTGGATATTAAATCAACAACTATGGGTATTAAGTTAAGAACTACTATCACAACCATTGGAACGTGTTCAAGTACTGGGTCCTCTCCCCTAGAGATAGGTTGCAAAAATAGAAATACTCTCTTACTATAATCTCAAGTCAAGAGCTGGATGAGCCCACAATAATGGGTTAAATATTTTGGATAAACGTGATATTTAAATAATAATTTCACCCTAGCTCTTCACTTTCAAACACTCATAGGTGATAACCCATTAAGAATTTGAAGATGAAGAAAACTACAAATTTATGTGATTTTTTGTGTAGATTTTATATATATATATAAAGAAATGAATTGTGTGTGTTTTTATGTAACTTTAAATAACTTGTTTTTTATAGTAATCAACATTTGCAACAAGTGATGTTTATTTTGTCATGCATAACATTTTTTTTATTAATGCTTGGTAAAAAATTTAACATAACCAATGATGCTATCATGACACACCCTTTGGCTCCACATGAAACACTTTTAAGTTTTGGCCTAGAGATATGAATTAGTGAGATAATAAATGGGGACCTCATCCCCATACTTCACTTGTTCAAGCCTTTGAATGCAATGGCCCAACAAAGGTGCAAGCCCTGTTAGCATAGTTGATGCAAGAGCATCTTGGGTTATTGGCAAATCTTGGAAGAATTTCCTTGTAGAATGATGGAGTTCCTTGTTGTGGCTAGTTTTCAGGGATTATGTGTGTGGTCAATCTTTGGAGGTCTTTGGCGAGTGTGATGAAAAGGGTTTGTTCCTTGGTGTTTATGGAGGCTATGTCTATGATCACACCTCTTTAAGTGGCGTGGATTGTGAGATCTGATTTGATCTTTGCTAACTGCTTATGTTCTTCATATTACTGGTTCAATTGTGTTCACAGGTTTATTATTTAGGATTGCGGTGGAGGTTACCGATCGATGGAGCTGAATGACATGGATTTTGAGGTGGACCTAGGTGTGGCCAACGTGGTGGTTGGATCACACACGATGAATTTATTAAAAGTTGTAATTATTTGGGATCTAGGTCGACATGGTCTAATACGTTTGTCTTAGGATATGTAATAACTTGAATACCAACCTATGGTGGCTAGTGTGTATAAATTTAGGGCTTGCAATTATAATTGGGGGTAGCCTTTGTGTGTACAGTGTAGCAGAGAGATAAGAGAGGATCGCTTTGAGTTTGACAAATCAAAATGAGGATCTAAGTCTTGTTTTTCATTGTATGTGGTCGTAATCAAGAAGGCCTTGCAGCCTGACATGTATGAAGAAATTCTGATGAATAAAGTTGTTGCTTGGATACAAAACTTGTTTTTTCTCATTGTCTCTTGTTGTTTTCTGTTGTGTTGACTCTTCTTGCAAGATTGGACATCTCCTTTGGGGATTTCTTCGGTCTAGTGGCCTAGTAGTGTTCAAATCAATGAAGCACATTTAGACCACAACACTACACATCTAGACTCATGCATAACATTTTTTATAAAATAGAGTAAAATTCTAATTTTTAAAATATAGATTTGTCACACCAATATCTAGTATATGTATATATATATATATATATATATATATATATATATATATATATATATATATATATATATATATATATATATATATATATATATATATATATATATATATATATATATATATATATATATATATATATATATATATATATATATATATATATATATATATATATATATATATATATATATATATATATATATATATATATATATAATTAATTTGTGAATTTAGAGTAATTGTAACTTGGATAAAGGTGTATGTTGTCATGCATAAATTTGTGTGTATGCATTTGAATTAACCTCCTCTTTTTGTGTTGAAATGAGGGTATCATTACAAAAAAAATTCTTATTTTCTTATTTTCCACATGTGTCCAACAAAGACCTTAATGTTTAATGAAAAACCCACATTCACAAGAAATAAAAAATAAGTATATTAATGAAATTAAATAAATTCAAAATTATATTTTTTGGAAAGTTTATAATAAGGACTACATATGTACAAAATGTAACTTTTAAATGAATTCATTTGATCCCCCACAAGGTAAAGTAAAAATGGTATTTCATCAACATATTAACAGGTGCAAAGGAGACTCCTTTGGAGGTATGATTTTAGACTAGATGGATTCTATCCAAGGGGTTGTGATATAACCCTCTTCAATTAATTCCTTAAATTGGACCTATCATTATATTAAATGTAATTTCATGAAAAAATTAGGATGTACCAAGTTTCTAACTCATTGTTGTGGAATTATCTTACTCAGTAATGTTGGTCATACCTTTGTCAAGAACTTGGCTAGTCGAGTTCACTTCAAAATAACCTCATGAATGTCTTCATCACATGAGTTCACATACATTTAAAGGACTTATATGGGAATGTCTATGGTCTAGAGTTTTGGTATAAATTTTCATGCCAAAATTAGAAGGAACAAAATGCAAAAATATAAAAAGGAAAGCTAGCATCACTTGAGACTATAAATAGAGAAAAATTAAAGTTTATATATGTGAGGAGTTTAATATAAGAGTACCATGAAGGAAGTACAATTTATTCTCCACATGGGATGATAAGGTAATGTTGTATAGGTCATATCTCATCATAGAGAAAGGTGAATTCATCATACAAGCTCAAATCAATGAGGTGGTGACTTCATCATACCAAGATCAAATCAAGATAGACCTCATTGGAAATTCTCCCCATCTAGAAACTCAATCTCAATTTTGATACGGTTCCATGCAACAATATAGGGTTGTCTAGTATGAGATTCTTAATAAAGAAAGGAAAAAAATAGTTTGGGTTAATGCCATGAGACTTTCTGTAGGCACCAAAAATGGTATTGAGTTTGGTGTCCTCATGTTGGCCTCCATCTATGTGTTACAACTCGACCTATTAGACTCTTACTTTTCAAGATCTTTGTGTGATACTTTGACTCTTTTTTACTCGATCAAATAGTCTTAGACTTGTACCGACATCTAATCATAGACTATGCTTGTATGCTTTACGTTTTGATTATGTGATGATGAGCCTATCATTTCAACTGATAGATTTTGCGAGATATGTCATTATGTTCTAATATTTAATCATTTATGATGATGATGAAGTTCTATTTCATGATGCTATTATATGTTATGATGCACATTTTGAGGATTAATATATTTGTTCACATGCATATTTACTGGAACATGATGCACATTACAATGAAATGTGACAAGATTTCATTTGATTGTGATTTTTCTATGGACACTGACCTACTAATGTGGTCCCGAACATGTATAAGTGTTTTGTAGGAAGAAGGCGAGAGTGTGGTTGAGGTGGAGGTGGCTAGCTCCTCGACTATGGTGGGTTGGAAGATCTGGTTTGCACACACCACATAGATACAATATATGTAAAGTTTAAGAATTTTATCCATAACTCAACCTCAATGTGGTCAAATGAAATTGTTTTTTGAGTAGAGTATTTTATTTCTAACTTTAACCTCAATAATAGAATGTCATATTAATATTAATTAATTTATATATCATATAATTGAATGATGGGATGCATGTTGTGTATGCTAATATGTTGGTTCTACCCTAACCTCATATGAGTAAATGTGGAAAATAAAACAATTCATTCATTCCTTATGAATTGAATGTACCATTTAAAAGGTGGCATAATGTAAAAACTATATGGGTAAGATGGTGAAAAAAGAGGAAAAAACCAAATGATTTAATTCTTTGTTGATAATTTTCAACCTAGCATTATCAGATAAGAGAAAATGATTATGAAAGAGGAGTGGGAAATAAATAATATTACGGGTTCTTATTGGAGGCATTCAAAAATTATGAGCTTTCTATCTGATATTTGAAAAAGAAAGAAAAAAAAGAAAAAAGAGTAGTTGTTTTTTAATTCGGTTTGTCTTTCAGTCATTAACAGCTGAAAGTTGAGCAGTCCATTCTGGGTTAGAGTTTATTTTCTCAGCATACTCGATCAGAGGAGTACAAAGAATTGGGAACAAAGATAGGAGAGAGAACTCTTCCGGAATAGGCAACTGTAAAGCTTGGACTGCAGGTTTTTCTCTTTACTTTTATCTCATAAGTGCTCTTGTTAGGAAGAAGTTTTTAAAACATTTTAAATGCTAGTTGTGGAACTTGGTAGAAGAAAACTCTAAGTGATGTTTCCATTATTCTTTTCTTCTTCTATAAAGAGTGCAAAACATTGAAATTATGAACCATCATTAGTGTTTTAATTGCGCATTGAAGTGAGTTGCCTTACATCGTTAACTACCTTCTTGACCATTGCCGAGTTTAACTTAGCAAGATCCTTATCCTTTTCTCTTAATCATAGATGGCTAGCAATTCCTTAATTCTCTTCCATGATGGTTGAATACTATAGAGTCTTCAACTTTTCTTGTCACTAAGGCCCCATTTGTTTGCGGGAAGATGACGAGAATTGGAAGTGGATAATCAGATTTTGACCTGAATTCACTGTTTGGAACGCTAATTTTGAAAACTTGAATATACCACCAAAATGGGCGGCACCATCTTCCCACCCAATAGGTGGAATTCAAATTTATATTCTAGTTTTGGGCAATTATTAACCCCATTTTATATTTCCGTCAGGTCCGTGGTCTTCTCGGATTCATTTTGGGGTTTTGGCCTTCCCACGTTTGCATTTTTACAAGGGTATTTTCAGGAGCTAAGTTTTGTTTCAGGAACTGCGACTGTTCCTATTCACTGCTTGCGGATTGTTTCAGGAGTTGAGTTTTGTTTCAGGATCTGCGACTGACGTTTGTTCGGGGTACATTTGTTTATCTTGTAACATTCATTTTATCTTGTAATAATAAATATTTAACTAGTTTTGCACTCTGTAGTTGGTAAGTTGAATATGTGTATAGCCCATTTAAAAGCTTCTGATACCCACTTGATCTTTCAGTTTTATTTTTGGATGTTGCATGTATATGTTGTCACAGTTCCTAAAACAAAACTAGAGATTGATATGTTGTCTAGCTAGCTCGGGACTTAGGGAATTTTTCTTAATTGAGTTGAGATATCATCATTTTTTGTATTCTTATTACCCTCGTTTGGCTCTAGTTTATATTTTGTGGTTCTTAGTCTTGCTATTGGAGGGTTTAGAAATTGTTAATTGCTTGCAATGGGTATGACTTGTAATGAAACTTTCAAAAGCCCTTTTAACAAATAATTTTCTTCTAGAAAGAATTCCATGAATGACCATCTATGACCAGCCTTGCAGATGTGACTTATTTTCAACAACCCTTAACAGGGGTTTTTATATGAGTTGCTTATTGTGAAGATCAATCTCTAGATTATGGGCTAGTTCCATTTATATACCTCATAAAACTATTGACTTCTACTTGGGAAAAGGGAAGAAGGAAAACCCTAAAAATAAAATATATCATCGAAGATGATTCACCAAATGCGTGAGAAGCTTACTCAGCTACTTAAACTCACAATACATTCTAATGAAAGAAACTTTTTTGCTGACAACTCAAAATATTACATTCAATATAGATCATGGAGGCAACAACGCTTTCTTGAAAGAAAACCAATGATTTTTTCAACTACAACCTATTGGTTTCAACTAAACACAACCCTTATTCTACATTAAACATAAATCTCCTTGTTGCAATATTGTTGATAGTCTTTGGTGATTGACTCCACCTATTGTGCAACTTTAAGTGGTACTTTCAAAGTGTTTAACAATCAATGAATGTGTGTAGTAAGAGCATGGTACTAAGTGGACCCAATGTAGTAAAATACCAATTTTGTGACTGGCAGATCATTTGTGGTATCCACAAGGGTATCGCTTTTCTATTTACCAAATATATTGTTCAACTAGGTCTACAACACTATCCACCATTGGTTTACAACCCTATCCACCATTGGTTTCAATCTAGTGACCTCCAATATGGAGTACATATGCCTTCACCATCAAGCCCCCTCAAGAAGTATATAATTTGATACCCTTCAACATTAAGTAGTTGAAAATAATCTCATGTCTGTACAGAATCGATACATAGCAACAGTTCTCGGTGAATTGTGAGTGATGCTAATTTGAAGACCTTGACAAATAGAGATTTGACATTGCATGTGTCAACTAAGTATTGAAACCAACTTGAAAATAATCTTCTTGAATAAGTACAAACCTAAGTAGTAAAGAAGAGAGGTAGAATCTTTTGCTTTCGATGTCAGATATACTTGAATGGCCTTTGATTTCAAGTAATACACCTAAATATTAGCAAGTAGGGAATGTAGTATACTACTTCGTAATGTAATTGTTCAAAAACTAAGGTGGTACGCTTGTCATAGTTTCCAAACTCAGTAGGAATTCCTAAAACAAATCTTGGTCATATGCTTTGTAATAGCAGCCACCAAATTTTATTAAGCATTGAACATGCAGATGGATAGAAACTCTTTATCTATCTGTTCTCATTAATTTTAAATAGACTGGTAACAACATTTTGATAGACTATAAAAATTGAAACTTGAAACAAAATAGCTTCAAATTTTTAATTGCACTTATTGAACATCTAAGATTGTAGGTGGATGGTAAATCCCTAGCTGACCTATTTAGTTTTGATCCCATAATAGTACTTTGGCAGACTAGAGAAATGATATCAATTTATTCACAACCTTGAGACCAAAAGGTCCAAAACAGTTTATACGACCACAATGACACCTTACATTCATGAAGCTCTATAAAAGGTGATGTATTCAGATATGCAAGACAAATTTCAAAATGTTGCTTGCTTCATTATGAAGAGTTTTCCTATCGTCGTCTCCTTAGAGGGCAGGTATAGAGTCACATGCAGTCTTGGCTTTTGGCCTGTCTATAATGCCCATATTTTGAACAAACATGTTCCCCCAAAAACAAAATATCCTAAAATCATGAAAATAACCATCTCATCTACTACTTCATCTCTGATTTGACCTACTTCAATAATTACAACATCCTGAGAAACCTCTAATGATAGGTTGCATTCATCTTTATTGCAATCTTCTAAATCTTCTCATCTTCCATAGTAATATACTAATATCCATAGTAATCATTGATAGATTTCTTGCAGCGAAGCATATTTAAACATATGAGGCCATCCCGATTTTCTTGCAGTGAAGCATATTTAAATGCAATAGTACATGTTGCTCCTTTACCATAATTGTTCATCTTTTTAGTAAACGATACATAATTGTGCATCTTTTTAGTAAGTTTCTAAAAAGATGCACAATTATGTATCGTTTACCACTGAAATAGTAGGTGAATAGGGAACACAAAATAGAAACTAGAGCCAAACGAGGGTAATATGTCAGATAAATTCAGTACAGAGCTAATATATTTCTAGGAATAGTCATATATCAGTATCAATGGTAACCGATACAGAATTGTGCATCTTTTTAGAAACTTATTAGAAACTTACTAAAAAGATGCACAATTCTGTATCATTTACTAAAATGGTCTGCTTAATAAATTGCAAGGACATGAAGTACAATTGATATCAAAAGATGTACAATTGTGGTAAAGGAGCAGCATGTACTATTGTGTTTGCATTGATACAGAATTGTGCATCTTTTTAGAAACTTATTAGAAACTTACTAAAAAGATTCTTATAACACTGATTATAATACAATTCAGTGGTAAACGATACAGAATTGTGCATCTTTTTAGAAACTTATTAGAAACTTACTAAAAAGATGCACAATTCTGTATCGTTTACTAAAATGATCTGCTTAATAAATCACAAAGACATGAAGTACAATTGATATCAAAAGATGCATAATTGTGGTAAAGGAGTAGCATGTACTATTGTGTTTGCATTGATACAGAATTGTGCATCTTTTTAGAAACTTATTAGAAACTTACTAAAAAGATTCTTATAACACTGATTATAATACAATCCAGTAGTAAACGATACAGACTTGTGCATCTTTTTAGAAACTTATTAGAAACTTACTAAAAAGATGCACAATTATATATTGTTTACTAAAATGGTCTGCTTAATAAATCGCAAAGATTGAGTTGTATGGTCATTTTATTTTTTTCTTGAGTTTTTCTTCTATACTAGTGTGTCTTCATTTTGGTTCAGCTATTCATAAAGGGGAGTAATAAATCATTCTTAATGAAAAAATAGAAAATTTTAAATTGTGGACAAGATGTGCTTATAATAAGGAACAGTAGGTTCATACTGGATATCTCCTCGCTCAAATCATTGTGTTTGTCCACATTTCAGGCCATTGATGGATCCTATTAAGAATATTGACATTCTAGGATGGGTAGCTGTGGAGGCCACATATTCTCGTCTTCTCACAACTCTTATTGCTTGTGTTTCCATAGCCATAGTAGTGGTGGCCCAAGACCACATACTCCTTCAAATAATTTTACATGTGATTTATTTGATCATAGTCGCTACAGATGAATGCAAAGACATCTAGTCTCTGCATTCATCTGTAGCAATTCCAGATATCTTTGATGTAAAGAGATATTCATGACTCATCTGTAGCTCAATTCTCAATTTCTTCTATCAAGGAGATGCAGGTCTCTAGTGCAATACAATGGATTGTTTGAATGGAAGGACTTAGAACAATCATTTTAGAGTTCTTCCATTTAGCTTTGCTTTTAAATATTTCTCTTCCAGAAATTTCTTCCTTATATTGTTGTTATTGTATGTAGATTAAATTCAATATCTCAGTATGAGTTACTTGAAATATTTGTCATCATAATAGCTATGTGTTTTTGGATCTACATACAATAATGGCAATATAAGACTACCACATACTCCTTCAAATAACTTTACATGTGATTTATTTAATCATAGTCGCTACAGATGAATGCAGAGACATCTAGTCTCTGCATTCATCTGTAGCAATTCCAGATATCTTCGATGTAAAGAGATATTCATGACTCATCTGTAGCTCAATTCCTGATTTCTTATATCAAGGAGATGCAGGTCTCTAGTGCAATACAGTGGATTGTTTGAATGGAAGGACTTAGAACAATCATTTCAGAGTTCTTCCATTTAGCTTTTCTTTTAAATATTTATCTTCTAGAAATTTCTTCCTTATATTGTTGTTATTGTATGTAGATCCAAAAACACATAGCTATTATTATTATGGTTCTTATTTGAAGGAGTATGTGGTAGTCTTATATTGTTGTTATTGTATGTAGATCCAAAAACACATAGTTGTTATGATGACAAATATTTGAAGTAAGTCATACTGAGATATTGAATTTAATCAGCATAAAATATTTAATTTTGGATTCATGGGATAGAGATATTGTGATTTTGAGGCACATGGCTTATGCAATACTTCCTGGATGCTTCATGCAATCTTCTTCTATCAAAGCAAGCCCATTAGTAGTCGTTAAGGTTGATTGTTAGAACCTTTGATTTATTGCTTAGGTTAGATACTTTTATTTGTAGAATACTTTCAATTTCATAAAAAGAGTTAGAAAAATAGAACATGAATAGCATGCTACCAATATATCCTTGCTCAAATCATTGTGTTTGTCCACATTTCAAGCCATTGATGGATCCTATTAAGAATATTGATGTTCTAGGATGGGTAGCTGTGGAGACCACATATTCTCATCTTCTCATAGCTCTTATTGCTTGTGTTGCCATAGCCACAGTAGTGGTGGCCCGAGAAGGCAATGCACAAATGGGTAAATGAAAAAGAAAAGGAAATTCTTTTTATAGAATGGTTATTCATTCCAATGATGTGGATTGTCATGATCAGATTCGCATGAGTAGGGGAGCCTTCTTTCATCTAACTACTATCCTAAGGCTGAAAGGAACCTTGACAGATACGATACACTTGACATTAGAAGAACAAATTGTGATGTTCCTCCACACTGTTGGCCACAATCTGAGGAACCGCAAGATTGCCCACAACTTTGGGCTCTCAGGAGAGACAATTAGTCGATACTTCCACCAGGTGTTGAGGGCTATCTTAGGACTCCACAAGGATTACTTTCTACCACCTAGTCCAAACACTCCTCCTGAAATTATTGGGAATGAACATTTTGATCCATTCTTCAAGGTAATTCTTGTGTTGTTACAAATTTCTTGTATGGATTTTTATCCTTATCATATTATTGGTTGACCATATAATTGATGATTGTATCATATCGTATAGGATTGTGTTGGAGCTATTGATGGAACCCATATACCAGTCACCATTGATGTTGACATGCAAGGTAAATATCATGATAGAAAAGGCAACCTGTTGCAAAATGTTATGGGTGTGTGTTCCTTCGATCATAAGTTTCAGTATTGCCTTGCTAGTTGGGAAGGGTCTACTGCAAATAGTCATGTTCTAGCTTCAGCTCTATCAAGAGCAGATCCTCTTATTGTTCCCTCCGGTAAGCCAAATCATAGTTTAATATACTCAAGGGTACAATCAATGTTTCACGTTTTAATAATATACTTTATTTATGTAGGAAAATATTTTCTAGTGGATGTTGGATATCCCAATGCACCTAGATTTCTTGCTCCTTATCAGTGTACACACTACCACCTGAAGGAGTTTTCAAGAGAGAATCCAATAAACTCTCGACAAAAGTTGTTCAACCATGGACACTCCTCTCTTAGAAACTCAGTAGAGCATACATTTCGTATTCTCAAGTAGTGTTTTCCAATCTTGAGGCATGTCGCATCTTATCCTATCATGACACAAGCCCATATTGTATTAGCATGTTGCATACTACACAACTACATTACGTTAGAGGATGACATTGCATCAGAAATTGTCACCAAAGAGGAAGATGATTGTGATGGGATAGATGTACCAATGTTGGAGACATATGGGTTGTCTCAGCGTGATAGAGACCAGCGGGCACAATTCTGAGATGATATAGCAAGTAGAATGTGGGAAGAGTATAGATCCCAAGCATATTTGTTCTTTTATGGGTCAAGACTACATGATGGTTTCCTTTTTCTTATGTTTTTTTTTTGCAAGTATTGAACTTGTATGGATCAATGTGTTTTATTTGAGTAAACTGGTGTATGAAGATACTTTGATATACATGATGGTTTCCTTTTTCTTCTGTTTCTATTTGGAAGTATTGGACTTGAATGGGTCAATGCGTTTTATTTGAGTAAACTAATGTATGAAGATACTTTGATATACATGATGGTTTCTTTTTTCTTTTGTTTCTATTTGGAAGTATTGGACTTTTATGGGTCAATGTGTTTTATTTGAGTAAACTGATGTATGAAGATACTTTGATATACATGATGGTTTCCTTTTTATTCTATTTCTATCTGGAAGTATTGGTCTTTTATGGGTCAATGTTTATACCATTAACAAAAAATTGTATACACAACATGGCATACACAGAATTAATGATGAGCATGGATGAAATTAGTAACACAAGCCAACTATCTCCTTCCTCAAAGAAGATAACATGGACAAAGGAAATGGAACGCAAGTTTCTAGACTTGCTCCTTGAGCAAGTACAGCTAGGAAGAAAATGTGACAGAGGCTTCAAAAAAGAAGCATGGATCGCCATTGAGAGGTGGTTCAATGCTGATATGAACCTCAATCTATCAAAGGACAACTTCAAAAATAAGCTGAAAACCTAGAAGCTTGCATATAGAGTGATGAAAGAGCTAAGAAATACAAGTGGTTTCGCTTGGAATGAGGCAACTCAGTGCATGGATGTTGAGGATAGCGTGTGGGATGAACTTCTGAAGGTAGGGTGATCTCTCTACTATTTTGATGGAAATAATATTGCCTTCTTTTAAATTTAATAATGAAAGACAAAGAACCTAATCCATTTATTTATGCCAACATGTAGAGAAGAGAGTTCAAAAATGCCAAAGTGTATAAGAGGCAACCCTTCCAATACTTCAATGAGTTGGGTGCAATTGTGGGTAATGACATTGTTGAAGGTAATGCAGCTATGACGACCCTTGAGACTGAAGAAGGGAACCCTATGGAAGAGCCATTTAATGTGCATGATGAAGAGGATATTGGTTTTAGTATACATCTTGATAGTGCTACTGATTTGGACGAAGACCCTTATCCTTCCAATCAGTCCACTACAACTGCAAGTGCTAGAGGAACTCCTACATCATCAGTCACAAGGGTGGGAAAGAGGAGGAAGGCAAGTATGGCCACTTCCTTGGATGCCATGTGTGAAACAATGAAGAAAATAAAAGAGGGCATGAGCAATGTTCACCTTCACAAAATTGATATATCTGATCATGACAATGCTTTGATGGGCGCATATACCGCTCTCAAATCCATCCTTGAATTGAGTTGAGGTGTATTCCTGATGGTATATGACACCTTTGTGGGTGAACGTGAAAGAGCCAAAGGGTTCTTATTGATGACTGAGGATGAGAGAGTGAACTGGATTGCAGCCACATATGGTGGATTATAGTTATTTTCTACATACTTTATCAAACTTTATCATGAGTTGAAACATTATCATACTTGTTCACATACATTGATACAATTGTGTTTTCGTTGATGATTGTTTATGATTGTTTAAGGTTGACATGATTGTTTATCAAACATAGTTTTTGTTTATCAAATATATTATGAGATAATGAAATGTAAATTGGCTTCCTAAAGACCCTGTCACTTCCCGTAAGGGTATAGCTATCCAACCTTGTCTATATTTTTATGATGTTGATTCATTTGTAAGAAATGATACTTTGTGATTGATGTTCTAAATATTATAAGCTTCGATAAAATACAATAGAATATCTATTGTTGAGGACTATTTCTCATTGTTGTGACTGCATTGGACTATTGCTCGTTGTGACTGCATTGCATGTTCAAGATGTTGTTATGTTTATCCACTGATTGGACTGTATGCCAGTGGCTGTGAACATCAATCAAAAAGTATCATTTCTTTTCCAGCTTGCCATTATTTTCTTAGAAAACAATGGCAAGTTGGAAAAGAAAGTATTTTGACTATTCTGAATTTGGGGATATGACAACTTAATTCTATACTTTTCCCTTCAAGTGCATTCTTTGGAACAATTGACATACTTTTGTGTGATTTTAAATGTGTGTATGCACTATAGTGTTAGACATTAAGTCGTACACTTTGTGTGCAAGTGTTGACTATGCTATATGGAAAATGTTTTTGAACTTATTCATGGAAAGATAGGATGCAACCACAGATCATTAGACCACCTACTAAACAATATAATTTTGATAACACTGTGAAATCCTTACGAATTACACTATTTTGCTAAGTTTCTCATTTATACATTTTGCTAAGTTAAGACACAATCCTTCTTTGAGGTGCTCGGTGATTTCTTTTGTCTCCACCAGGGAAGTCTAGCTTCTATTGAGGTATAATATTAGCTTAAGATCATTCTAATAATCTCATATAAATTGTTGTGTTCTAAACCTTGTCATAGTTTTATTGCTGGTTATTTATTACTATGTTTACATTGACCTTTGGAATCTGTAGGATTATGAAGCATTATTTGGGATTATGTTCTTTTTATAGCAATATCAAAGTAGTTTCAGAATTGATCAGCTTGGGATCGTAGTAGTGATACCAAAGCTTCTTTATTGGCCTTGTGGGGATAACATAAATAGTGAATTCATCTATTTATTGCATGGACAATAATGTGAGTCAATACATTTATCTGAAGTAGCCTTTCAAACAACATTGTAGAAATGAATGATATTGTCCATGAGCCATCTAGCAGGTATAAGCACAGTTGGAGGTTGTTAGCAAACAATTTATGATAGGGACTACCCCCCAAACTGTGGATGAAGCAAATATGGAGGTAGCTAATATTGATCATGAGCAATTGACAAAATTTGGGGATATGACAACTTAATTATGTAATTTTCCCTTCAAGTGCATTCTTTCGAACAGTTGACATACTGTTGTGTGATTTTAAATGTGTGTATGCACTATAGTGTTAGACATTAAGTCGTACACTTTGTGTGCAAGTGTTGAACTTATTCATGGAAAGACCCTTTTACAATTTCATATCTCTGCTCAATTACTTAGTACACTCTTCATTGCAAAAGAAGGGTGATGAAGATTCAGTGAAGCGTAGAACTCTTTTTTAGTTTTGATAGAAAAGATTTGCATAAAATAGAGAACTGAGAACTGAAAGGTCCTTGCAAAGTCATAATCATTTACCAAATTGTATAAATGAGAAACTTAGCAAAATAGTGTAATTCTAAGTGTTCTTTAGAGATGGATGGTACACATCTTGGTTCAAACCTTGCATGATTTTATTGTCATGTTTATGCATGATTTTCTTGTCATGTTTATGTTTTAGTTCAAACCTTGCATGGGCATACCTCATGTCTTCGATCCAACTATATGAGAATGTGTAATATCTTGGTAGAAGTGTTGTATCAAACTATGAAGCTGCATGGGCATATCTCATGTCTTCGATCCAATTATGAACTCTTGCAGTGATTTTTTTTTGCAATAACTGTTCACTCCTCTTATTACAATAGAAATTGCACTTACAGTCAATTTAGTTTACTAGTCTTTTGGGAACAATAGCAGTAATATCATTACCAAAAAAATGATGAATCTACAGCCAATGGTGCTGCAGGAGCCACCTCAGAATCACAAACCAGTGAGGAATTGCCTGACTGGTTCAAGGTTTTTTTGTGAACTAGCCAGTTGTGGAAATTAGGGGGTTTCCATCCTTCAATCTCTAGTGATATACATGCAAGGTGTCCAATCCATTTGAGTTAAATTAATGGACAAACAAGCATGTCCTCCCTTGACCACTATTTTCATTAAATGTGCTTTTATAGACATATTGTTGCATTTGTTAGTCTTGTTGCTTTTAACATATTTAAGTGGAATACACGAAGGAGTACCACATGATGAATGCTTAATTTAATGCATTGTTAAGGTGTAGTCTCAGAACTATCCATTTCTAGTTCTTCAGACATGGTTTTATAAATGTGTTTTGGTAGATGATTGTATTGTTCATGATTCTGTATGTATATACCCTAACCATCTTGTTATTACTATTGCATTACAAAATTACGTGGAATAATTCTACTTTTTTCAACGCTCTATTTCATCTTGAATTTCTTTTCATTTTTCATTCATTTTTAAAAACCACGTACCAGTTCTGAGACTACACATATAATGATAAAGTGAGACTACACACATGCTAACATTTAAAATGTTTGAAATAGCTTATGGAATCGATTTTGTAGATATTTTTGGCATCAACGTTTCTGATCACACTCTGTGATCCTTCATCAGGATGGAAGAGAGAAAAATGACTGAAAGAAAAGTCCATCATTTTGGTCTATTGCAATCATTTTGGTCTCTTTCATCCTGATGATGGATCATAGAGTGTGATCCAAAACTATCTACACAATCGAATCCAGAAGCTATTTCAAACATTGATGCCAAAAATATCCACATATGTTGATAAAAAAATGAGCTATCTGATGATTGTTTACTGTTCATGTTTGTAAATGGTCAATATTTCTGATTGTACTCCTTGGTGTATTCCATTTAAAAATAAACAACTTTTAGTTTTTCTATCATGTTTACTTTGTAGATGCAGGATTGACCATCCAACAATACAGAAAGTAATGGGAAGAATGTGGGGCATAAGGGTGTAGAGTATGGATTTTCTTGTGTTTTCTTATTTAACGATGTCTTTTCACACCACCATTCAGTTCATGGATATTGTTCTTCCCCATTTTCTATCTGATGCTATAGTTGTGTCATTATATTTTTTTGTATAAATTCATAATATCAACATAAATGAAACTTTTTCAATTTGTACTGATCGAATATAGTCATGTTGTTATATGAATGAACAAAAATAGTATGAATGAACAAAAATTTGTTTGATACAGTGGTGATGGCTATGATAAATGTCCCTATGTGTGACTGTGGTGATGGAGCGCGCTGTGTGTTGAGGACGTCTCACACAAACACTAATCCATAGCGTAAATTTTGGACTTGCATAAATCAGAAAAAGGTTGTTAATTGCACAATATTTAAATGTTTACAAATAATAAATATTAGTCATTATAGCGAGACTCACTTAGATTTATATTGTAGGATGGAGGTGGATGTGACTACTTTTAGTGGGCTGATGGCACCCCAACGCTGTCTACATCATCTGCACCTTCTACACATATACCTGTTGTGGATGTTGAGTGCAAGTCTTGCAAAGCATTCGAGAAAACTATTGCAAAAGTGGAGGCTACCTATAAAGCCGAAGTCATATTTTTACGATGTTTACTTTGTGCAACAATTGCACTATTTTGTTGGGTCATTATGCAGAAATAGATATATATGTGGACTATATGACTTATTTATATTTTGATGTGATAACGAGCAATGGTATAATTATTTTCTTCTTATAATATTGTTAAAGATAATGTATAAAATTATTAAAAAAAGTTAACTTTACTATTCACAATATTGAAAAAAAATAAAAATTGTTTATGACTTATTATATAAAAATATAAATTAATAAAAAAATATATAAATAAAAAAATGGACAAAATAAATGAAATATTAAATTAAAACATTATATAATAATTAAAAACACTTAAATTTTTTCTTGTCAAATTCTAATTCCAATTCAAAATGTAGAACCAAACACAGAAAATGGATAATGTAATTCCAATTCCAATTTGAAATTGCAAACCAAATAGAGAAGTAGGAATTTCTCAATTCTAATTCCAATTTCAAAAATGGCAACCAAACGCAGAAGATGGATTGACTCAGTCATCTTCCAAGTAAACCAAATGGTTCAAACTATCTTTCGAATACACAAAATCAGAATTTCAAAACCTGGTTTTGAGATAATCAGGTTTTGACTCATATTCCAATTCTGCAAACAAACAGGACCTAAGAGTTTTACATTGAATCATTTACTATTCTATGGGTACCAAACGATAAGACTTATACACCGCATAGAGCATGCAAAGCCTAAATCTTAGTCTTTAGAGGCATTTTTTAACCCTTTGTTGTTTGCATATTTAAATATTATCAATTCATCTCTTGTTGTTACAATGCCAATCTTTGTTACGTGCATAATTGACCATTATTACCTCTTAATTTGTTGTAGTTCACAATGCTATTTTGTTTTGTTCAATTCTAAATGTTGTTATTGTGATGTTCCCTATCTCAAAGATCAAGTTCAATAAATACATAATGAAAAAACAAATAAAAATATATTAAATAAAGAATATATTGACAATAATATATTATTGATTAATTATATAATAATAGATAATAAAATGAATGAATAAAATATAATATATAAATATTATAATGATAATATAATAAGCTATAATGATGAATAATAAACAATAAAATGAATAATTATAGAAAATGATCAAACTATATTATAAATGTAAATTAACATATGAATATAGTAATATAATTATAAATATATAATAATACATTATAATATATAGTTATTTAAATAATTATAATATCAAAAGAATATATTATTAATAAAATTCTATATAATGTAATTAATAAATAAATATAAAGAAGAATCATTATTTCTATTTATTCATATGGCGTCATTATAATATTAATATATTATAATCTTTTATTAATATTGATATTTATAATAATATAATATAAAATATAATAATAATAATATTGAATGAAAGTTGACATATCAAATATTAAACATTAACATGGTTATAATGTAATAATTTAATATATTATATATAATATTGATCAAACATTTATAAAATAGGAGTATATAAACTAAGAGTGTCTACTTCTAAAGACGCGATCTTTCCTCCCATATAAATGTATACACAGCAAATTGGGGGAAGCACGGGGAAAAACAAAAGGAAATAAAAATAGGGAACTCAGTCTTCTAAAACAGAAGGGAGTCAAGAAAAAGATTTATTAATAATACACAGAAGACGCAACCAACATCAGCAGCCAGAACACGGAGATACGAAGGGGAAGAAGTATTGACTACGACAGAGACAATACATATAATCAGATTCATACATCGAAAGGGAAGAAAATACAGTGTGTCACTAAAAAAAGAGGCCAACGTAAAATACTAATAGCCGACACTATGGACTTTGGGAAAGGAGCATTGTTCAACACAATATCAAAGGTCATCGGAAACAATAGGAACTGACTCGTCCACTGTCACAGGGATTTTCAAACTGTAGATGTTTCCCTTATATATATTTGATAATTGATGATCAAGTCCAAATACTTTCAGATATACCATACTCCATACAAGCATCGAGTCATGTTTATACGCAGGGAAACATTCTAACATATGTTAATAAAGATAGAATAAGCTCGTATTATGAATTATAGATACACAAGCATGTATGTATACTAAAGGCAGTGACTGAGAGAGCAGTAATTTCAATCGATAGAAATCAATATACCTAAAAGACAATAGTCTCTAATAGTAAGGAGTAACAACTAAGTCAAAAACACAACATGTATGCTGTAATTGTAAAGACAACCATCTCATCATAAAGACAACCATTAAAGGAAAGAGAAGTTCCAGATTATAGATATATATTATCCATATAAGATATTATAGATTATCCATTTAATCTAATATTTGTAGATGGATATCTATTCCTCTTGAAGTTCCAGACCAATTCATCACATCAAAAATTTAATTGGTCATTCCAAGATTATTATCAATTTGATGACATAGCAAATATATATAAGTTTTTGTTAAGAGAGTAACACTATATCAAAATTCTCAGAAATTATATAGCGGTGGATGTTGTTATTTTAAAGTACAAAATTATCAATTTATATCATAGAAGAAAGACCATCAATTATTTAAATCAGATTGAAGATTAATAGTCACTAAATAAAGAATTGGGTACAGGCTTGGATAGGAAGTCAATTCTTGTAATTGAGTCAGTCTCAAATTTCATAGGACTAGACAAGGAACATTACAATTATATTGAAAGAGAGGTGGGTGTATTTTATTGGGAATGTATTGTTCATCACCCAATTTGTATGATTCTTCCTTTAGGGCACGTTTGTTTGCCGGAAGATGGCAGGAATTGGAAGATGATAATAAGGTTTTGACCATTCTCCACTGTTTGGAACACTTATTTCAAAATCGGGTTATACCATCAAAACCCGAATATGCCACCAAAATGGGCATAAATGGGCATATCCATCTTCCCACCAAAGAGATGGAATTCAAAATTAAAACCTAGTTTTGAGATAATAAGGTTTTGACTCAAATTTCAATTCTGCCATCTTCTGGCAAACAAATGGGCCCTTAGAAAATTTATATGTGTATATTGGCTATCAAACTTTCAGTTTGGAACCGAGACTTTCACTGTAGGTTACATTTAAAATCCTTAAGGTCTCTTTTGGTTGAGGAATTCAAATTTGACTCAAAATCTTATTATCTCAAAATAAGGTTTTGAAATTCTGGTTTTGTGTATTCGAAAGATAGTTTGGACCGTTTGGTTGACCCGGAAGATGACTAAGACAATCCATCTTCTGCGTTTGGTTGCCAATTTTTGTGTTTATCTATTTATGTGTTTATCAAAAATCTAATCGAGAATTTTATATGGAAGTCAGAATTATCAAACTGTGATCAACAATTATATATATATATACAACTCACTAAATTGATTGGAATATATATAAATGTAAGTATACATGTGCATTGTTCATCTATATAAGGTAACATCCCACTTATTGCGGTGAGAAAATACACAGAAAAAGATATGAATTTGACTACACATTGTATCTACAACTACATGATTTCAAGCAGTAGTAAGAACACATACTGGATAAGGTTTAAATTTAATAAAAGCAACATGGGAATTGTTTTCCTACTTACATTGTCATTGTGTTGCATGATGACGATGATGAGAAAGGTGAAGGTTGTGCTTGGCGATGCCAAAGACGGTGAAAGACGTTTTAGTTTCAGAGATGAACAAAGTTTCTTGCCAATACCAACTAGGTCAGCTTACAAAAAAGATAGTCTGAAATGGATATCAAATGAACTTGCTTATAAAATGTTGATATGGGGTTCACAAAAACCCAAAACCCAGAAGATGATTTCAAATTCCACCTATTGGGTGGGAAGATAGTGTTGTCAATTTTGGTGCCTAAACCAAATTTTGATCTCTAAAACCCGAATTGCAGTTTAGCGTCCCAAATGATGGATTTGGAAGAAAAAAATGGAAGTTCCGCACCCAATTCCGCCCCAATTCCACTAACCAAATGGGGCCTAATCATTTTTCCTTCGAAATTAAAACTTCCAGCTTGCATTAGTTGTTATATGTATTACAGTGTTGTGTGAGTGTGAAATACCATCTTTTAGATTGCATCTAGAATGCTTAATATCATTTCTTTATATGTATTTAAGACTTGATAAGAATCCTTTTTTTTAATCTTCAACATTGGGGTGAAATAGGAAATCTTAAGGCCCCGTTTGGTTGAGGAATTAGAATTTAACTCAAAACCTTATTATCTCAAAATAAGGTTTTGAAATTCAGTTTTGTGTATTCAGAAGATAGTTTGGACCATTTGGTTGACCTGGAAGATGACTGAGACAATCCATCTTCTTTGTTTGGTTACCAATTTCAAAATTAGAATTAGAACTGAGAAATTCCTATTTCTGTGTTTGGTTCTACAATTTCAAATTGGAATTGGAATTAGATTATCCATTTCTATGTTTGGTTCTACATTTCGAATTGAAATTGGAATTTGACAAAAAAAAATTAAGTTTTTTTAATTATTGAACAATGTTTAATTTAATGTTTTATTTATTTTGTCCATTTTTTAATTTATATTTTATTTTATTAATTTATATTTTTATATTGTAAATCATAAACAAGATTAATTTTTTGAAATTTAAGTTTTTTTTTCACTTATATTTTGAATAGTAAACTTAACTTTTTCATAATTTTATAGATTATCATAAACAAACAAATAATAAGAAAATAATCATTGCATTGCTCTATATCACATCAAAAATATATATATATAACTATTTCTGCATAATGACCCAACAAAGTAGTACGATTGTTGCACAAAGAAAACATCGTAGAAATGTGACATCAACTTGATAGGTAGCCTCCGCTTTTGCCATTGACGCACTCTGGGTGGCAATAGTTGTCTCGAGCGCCTTGCAAGACTTGCACTCATCATCCATAATAGGTATATGTGTAGATGGTGCAGATGATCTAGACAAAGATGGGACATCATAGGCCCACCAAAAGTAGTCACATCCACAGCCATCCTACAATACAAATCTAAGTTAGTATTGCTATAATGATTAATATTTATTCATTGTAAACATTAAATATAGTGCAATTAACAACCTTTTTCTTATTAATGCAAGTCCAAAATTTACGCTTTGAAATCTAGTGGCTGTGTGACATCCTCAACACGTGGCGCACTCCATCACCACAGTCACACATAGGGATATTTATCATAGCCATCACCACTGCATCAAACAAATTTGTGTTCATTCATACTATTGAAGCAACCAAACTTAGTATTGGAGACAGATAGCAACATTCATATAACAACATGATTGTTTCCTATCAGTACAAAATGAAAAAGTTTCATTTATGTTGATATTATGAATTTATACAAAAAATACAATGAAACATCTATAGCATCAGATAGAAGATGGGGAAGAACAATATCCATGAGCTGAATGGTGGTGTGAAAACACACTATTAAATAAGAAAACATGGGGAAATCCATGTTCTACGCCCTTATGGCCCACATTTGGTGAGCAACCATCTCATATCCCGCTCATTCTTCCCATTATTATTTGTATTGTTAGATGGTCAATCCTGCATATACAAACTAAACATGATAGAAAAATTAAAACTTGTTTATTTTTAAATGGAATACACCAAGGAGTACCATCAGAAATATTGACTGTTTACAAACATGAACAGTAAACAATCATCGGATAGCTCATTTTTTTATCAGCATGTGTGGAGTCTCGCACGTTTGTGTACATTAGATTTTTTTATCGGATAGTTCATTGCATTCGATTGTGCACATATTTTTTGCATCAATGTTTCAGATCACACTCTGTGATCCATCATCAGGATGAAAGAGAGAAAAATGATGGACTTTTATTTCAATCCTTTTGCTCTCTTTCATCCTGATGAAGGATCACAAAGTGTGATAAAAAAAGCTGATGCAAAAAATATCTACACAATCGAATTCAGAAGCTATTTCAAACATTTTTAATATCAGCATATGTGTAGTCTTAAAACTGTCCATTTATGTTTCTTTACCTATCATGTGGTTTTGAAAAATGAATGAAATATCAAAAGAAATTCAAGATGAAATAGAGAATTGAACAAAGTAGAAGTATTCCACTTAATTTCCTAATGCAACAATAATAAAAAAATGCAACGGGTATATACATATAACATGGGATAGAATCATGAAAAATATAGTTATCTACCAAAACACATTTATATCACCATATGTTCTCAAGAACTAGAAATGGATAGTTTGGAGAGTACACCTTGACAATGCATTAAATTAAGCATTCATCATGTGGTACTCCTTGGTGTGTATTCCACTTAAATATGTTAAAAGCAACATGACTAAAATAATGCAAGAAGAACAATAATCTTTGTTTCTATTTCATGTATGACTAACACTCCAAATCCACAATTTATCAAATTTGATAAAATGTGGATTTGGAGTGTTGATAAGACAATGAAAAGCAATGAGAAAACAACCTTTTCACAATGATGTCAACTAGAAGAGGTCATTGTAGGTGAAAGTCTTAGTACAAAAGTTTTGGTCCATGAAAGTTTGAATTCACTATATCCTAATGAATATTGTAAGCTTAAGAAGACTTAAAATTAAAATTAGTGCTAGATATGTGCAGGCATTCCTATTAATAGACCATATGTTATACAATATTTGAATGTACATAATAACATATAAATATATCTCTACAAATTAAAAAAATTTGTGCAACACTTTCCACTCAACATTTTATTTAAGAAATTGTTACCCCTCCATTGACCCTCTAAATAGAAAAGAAGAGCCTATTCTATGTATATGGTGATTAATAAAAGGGTTCTTGAATGGAATGTAGACAGTTGAACTAAAGGTGACCTAGATGGACTGTGAAGGGTGTGAGATCAAAGTGAAAAAGGCCCTTGAACACATGTCAGCTGAACATCACATAAATCCTTATTCCTCTGTTAGAAAGAGTGCATCCCCAAATACCTAAATTGCAGGATCTACAATCAGGAAATCTTAACTTTACAAATTATCATGTGTTTGACTATGGTTCAGGAATTTAGAAAATTTAACTTATTAATGTACCTTAAACTCCTCGCCATGATTATAACATTTCTATAGCATTTGGTTTAAATATCAATGAGTATCGTGTATGCTCTACATGCTTTTTGAGGCAGCAAGGCTCCTTGAGACTATTACTAACCTGGAAGCTCAGTATCTGACGTAATATGTCTAACTGATGTGGCTAAGGAACTGCTATTACATTCTCTAACAATAGTGATCTTTTCATCACCATGCAATCCTAATGGAGCAACATTGTTGTCCTGCGATGACTTCTGGTCAACTTCATGTTTCTAGCATGCATGACACTAGTATTTATAATAATATCATGGGCAATAGGTACAGAATAGGAAGACTATCTAACATAATTTTATCTGTTATTCAGTGAATTACAAAAGTAATTAAAACAACACCTCCTACTTATATTCCTTATTGACAACATACCTCACTTTCATCAGGTGCACGAGTGCCAAAACCATTCTTGGTTGCAGTGATTTCAGTTTGCATATCTTGAATTTCCAACTGAGTTGTAGATCTATCATTTGGGTGTCTTGTGGACCAAGTGAATTGCAGTAGGAAAGACCACCTTTTAGCAACTGTGAAGGGTAGTAATGTATCACATGACCCATCCATTAGTTGCGCATATATTGAATTTGCATTCCTTTCAGAGGATGAACCACTTCTTTCAATGGTACAACTTCACTTATAGGGAAACTTACTGAGAATATGACATTCTTGGATGAGATCATTTTAAAAGGCCATTCAATGAAAACTCTATGCACACAGACATTATTGTCTATGGAGTTCTGGTCCTGTATGATATCATTGCAGGAGCAAGGTAAATGCAGACCAAAGAAGCTCAGGAACTTTGCTACAAATAAAACAATTGAAGCCACCCAAAGAAAAATAAAGGACTTGATCGATTTGAAAAATATGGCAATTAGTGATGAAATGGTCCAATCCTGAAGTGCATTGCAAGTCACTACCTATCTTTACCGATCTTTATCTATCCTAAAGAAACCAAAGGAAAAAAGCCAAGTTAATAAATTCAAGATTCTAAATAGGGATAATTGCTTTTTGAAATGAAAAAGAAGCATAGAAACAACAAATTCCAAGCACTTAGGTATGATCATCAACAAAATAACCCCACAAACATGATGACTTGCACATCCGATCCAGGGGTTTTCTTCAGCAGAATAAAGCCCATGTTTAATTTCTTTAACATGAAAAATCTTCCCTATTTTCTTTTTAATATTATAAACCATTAAAGAAAAATCATACAACATCACAAATATCCACATATGTCTGACTAGTAAGCAATTGGGAAATCTTTGGATAGTTTTTGCTTTCCATTTATCAAAAACCTTAAAAATACAACCTTTTTAATTGGTTTCTGATATGTATAATTTTGTGTTGTTTTGTTTTGTCTAGAGCGGGTGTAAAAATAGTGGATGTAAATAGAAAGCTTCAAAAAGTTACAATTATAGGATATATTGAACTAAGCAAGGTGTTGAGGAAAGTTCAGTAACAAAAACACTAAGTATCAGCATAAAAATCATCAACCAAAACACAATTTTATCAGCGTATGTGATTTATGATCAAATTTGAAGTCTTCAAAGTGATAGAAAGTAACTGCAATCCACCAAATGCTATTGCAATCCACTCCACTCTCTCCTCCTCATTCATCAGCAAGAACCCTTTGGTTCTTTCACGTTGAACCATGAAGGTGTCGTATATCCTCATGAAAACAACTCGACTTAATTCAGGGATGGATTTGAGAGTAGTATATGCGCTAATAAAATATTATTGTCATCAGATTTATCCATTTTCTAAAGGTGAACATTGTCGAGGCCATCTTTTATTTTCTTGATTGTTTCACAGATGACATCCAAGGAATCGACCATACTTTCCTTCCTTTTCTTTCCCATCCTTGATGATTATGATGTAGGAGTTCCTCTACCAGTTGCAATGGATTGATTGAAATAATTAAGGTCTTCATCCAAATTAGCAACACTATCAAGAGGTATACCAAAACTAATATCCTCTTCATCATGCACATCAAATGCCTCTTCCATAGGGTTACTTTCTTCAATCTCATGGGTTGTCATAGCTGCATTACCTTCAGCAATATCATTACCCACAATTACACCCAATTCATTGAAGTATTGGAAGGGCTGCCTCTTATACACTTTGGCATTTTTGAATTATCTTCTCTACATGTTGGCATAAATAAATGGATTAGGTTCTTTGTCTTTCATTATTAACTTTATAAGAAGGAAATATTATATCAATAAAAATAGTAGAAAGACCACCCTACCTTCAAAAGCTCATCCCACACACTATCCTCAGCATCCATGCATTGAGTTGCCTCATTCCAAGAGAAACCACTTGTATTTCTCAACTCTTTCATCACTCTATATGCAAGCTTCCATATTTTCAGCTGGTTTTTGAAATTATCCTTTGTTAGATTGAAGTGCATATCTACGTTGAACCTCCTCTCAATGGCAGTCCACACTTTTTTTTTAATCCCCCGTCACCTTTCTTCCAAGTTGTACTTGCTCATGGGGAAAGTCTAGAAACTTGTGTTCCATCTCTTTTGTCCACATTACCTTCTTTGAGGAAGAAGATATTTGGCTCATGTTACCAGTTTCTTCCATGCTCATCATTAGTTTTGTGTATGCCATGGTCTAGATCAATTATTCACAATGTACATATTGTTGTTAATGGTATAAACATATCACATGGAACATATTTATGGACATATCATTGTATCATTGTATCTACATACATCGGTATAATATAGTAAATAAAAAACCAAAATGTCCAATACTTCCATATATGAACAAAAGAAAAAGGAAACCATCATGTATATCAAAGTATCTGCATATATTAGTTTACTTAAATAAAATATATTGACCCATAAAATTACAACTATTATCGGGATTTGTAGTATTCCCACATTCTACTTTCTATATCATTTGAAAACTGTGACCACTGGTCTCTATCATATTGAGACAACCCATATGTCTCAAGCATTGGTACATCTATCCCATCACAATCATCTTCCTCTTCGGTACCAATTTCTGATGGAATGTTGTCCTCTATCATAATGAAGTTGTGTAGTATGAAACATGCTAATACAATATGGGCTTGTGTCATGAAAGAATAAGACATTGTATGCCTCAAGATTGGAAAACGCTGCTTGAGAATACCAAATGCACGCTCTATTGCATTTCTAAGAGAGGAGTGTCGGTGGTGGAACAAATCTTGTCGAGAGTTTATTAGATTTTATCTTGAAAACTCCTTTAGGTGGTAGCGTGTATACTAATAAGGAGCTAGAAATCCAGGTGCATTGGGATATTCAACATCCACTAGAAAATATTTTCCTACATAAATAAAGTAGATTGTTAAAACTTGAAACATTGATTGTACCCTTGAATATATTAAACTATTATTTGGCTTACTGGGGGGAACAACAAGTGGATCTGCTCTTGACAGAGCTAAAGCTAGAACATGACTATTTGCAACATACCCTTCCCAACCAGCAAGGTAGTATTGAAACTTATAATCAAAGGAACACACACCCATAACATTTTGCGACAAGTTTCCTTTTCTATCATGATATTTACCATGCATGTTGACATCGATGGTGACTGGTATATGGGTTCCATCGATAGCTCCAACACAATCCTGTATGATATGATATAATCATGAATTTTACAGTCAACCAATAATATGATAAGGATAAAAATCCATACAAGAAATTTGTAACAACATAAGAATTACCTTGAAGAATGGATTGAAATGGTCCTTCCCACTAATTTCAAGAGGAGTGTTTGGACCAGGTGGTATACAGTAATCCTCGTGGAGTGCTAAGATAGCCCTCAACACCTTGTGGAATTATTGGTTGATTGTCTCTCCTGAGTGCCCAAAGTTGTGGGCAATCTTGTGGTTCCTCAAATTATGGCCAAGGGTGTGCAGGAACATCACAAGTAATTCTTCTAACTTCAATTTTATCATATCCATCAAGCTTCCTTTCAGCCTTAGGATACTAGCTAGATGAAAGAAGGCTCCCCTGCTCATGCAAATCCGATCATGACAATCCACATCATTGGAATGAATAACCATTCTGTAAAAAGAATTTCATTTTCTTATTCATTTACCCATTTGTGCATTGCCTTCTTGGGTGAACACTACTTTGGCTATGACAAGCAAAGAAAGAAGAGTTGTGAGAAGACAAGTATATGTGGTCTCCATAGCTACGTGTCTTAGAACGTCAATATTCTCTATAGGATCCATCAATGGCCTAAAATGTGGACAAACACAATGATTTTAGTGAGGAGATATCCACTATAAAGCACAAAGATAGAGCGTACATTAGTCACTGAAACCAAATATATATGTATCCCATGAATTTGTTAGCCTTTTGGCATTAAGAAATCAATAAGTTTACAAACACCTAGAGTGTATATTAATTACTAAAATACAACAAGGAGTACCAATTGGTAATGATCACAAGCCCGTCATTAACTATTCATGATTCTATCCCATGTTATTTGTATATACCTGATCCATTGGTTTAGGTTGATGATTGTATTGTTGGTGATAATTTTGAGTAACCTTACCCAAGTCCATAATTGGAATCACAATTAGAATGTTCATCTATGGGGATTGTAATGCCTGCTCTGCCCAAATCAGTGTTGATGATCACAAAGAAAAGTATTTTAGTCATCAAATTTTCAGCCTATCTTTGTAATCATCAACACTTAATTTGGGCACAACAACCTTTATAACCCCCATAGATAAACATTTCAATGGTATAAATAAAAACTTCATAAAATCTAGGTAGGTTATTAACTAGTTTGTTACAGAATGATCTTTTGTAAAACATTTATAGGACATATGTAAAGTTGTATTTGGTTCGATTGCCTGGTGTATTGGGGAAACATTTCAAGTTTCAGTGCTCACAACACACAATATACAAGTTTTGTATTCTAGGGAAACACCCCTATAAATATGAAGCTTTCTTTCAATGCTTCTATTTTTTTCCATAAATGGAAGTTATTGTGGTGCTTTCACAAACTATTTCTTTTTACACATGCAATGTTAGCAATGTTAATGGAGGTTGAATAGATTTAACTGAAGGATTAACTGTTTTAAAGATTTCATTCAAACTCATGTCAAAAGGTTATTGTGCTCCAAGAGTGTTGTTTTTGGTCCTCCCACATACTCTATAGTGGATAGATCTTTATGGTGGGGTATGTAGCCTTACATTTCATCAATTTATTCCATCATGATTGTCTCCTTTGTACATCTCTGATTGAATTTGATAATTCTTGAACTACACTTAAAGCTTATAATAGTCAAGATTGTGCTTAAATTGAACTCTAAATGATATCTTTGTAGCTGCTCCCATCATCTTTATGATTTTCCTCAACATGCTAAACACCATCATGCCATTTAAGACTTTTTTGTGGTTGTACTCAACTCAATTTTTTTATCTTTAAATTTGTAAAGTTCATGATTTCATCCTTATTTATTCCATCACTATTCTCTTCTCTATTGTCTCTATCCTCTTCTCTATTCACCATACTAATTAAATCTACCATCTTTATGACTCTCATATGGTGATTTGCATATCCTACAAGAACTTCACTTTGCTTGCATGAAGACTATCATCTCTTTTGTTATTTCTTGATCTCATATTCATGGCTATGTTGCTACTCCTTGATGATTATATCATGTGCCAAAAGACCTTATCACTTCCCATTCATCTAAAACATGCTCTTCACTCATGATGTCCTTTGTTAACCTTTAAAATGATAGGTTTTTGGATGATGTTGAAATAGTGTTGAAGATGTCAATTGTTGCAGAGTTGGAACTTCTTTTTGCTTCTATAAGAATTGCAATGTTTTGTGTTTTGTTTAAATGATAGTTTTCTCTTCCAATATGTATTTCTTGTATGCTTGTACAATGCATAAATCTCTTCTCTATATGTTGGATGTTATCTTACTTTGGTATGCAACACCTCACTATGGAAGCAAGTGGGTGATCTAGTTGAGAAAGGATCTCTCAATCATGAACTGGTTCCCTATCATGATAAGATATTGGAATTGGTAAAGTCAATAAAGACACACTAATGTCTTAGAGAAACCACCATAACTTAGTGGCTATCTAAATATTTTAATGTTTAAAAAATGTGATATGGAAGGATTCACTCAAGCCACACAAATAGATACACAAGCTACTGGATCTGAGTAGTAATGAAAATAACAGATGTATCAACTGCATAGAGATACATGAGTATCATATATTCAAAGGTAGAAAATACATTTCTTGTCTTTATTAGAGTAATTCAAAGGGTTATAGGTGTAGGTATGTATCATTTTATTGTAAAATTCATGTACACCACATCCATATCAAGATTAGAGCACTATAATCTTAGTGAAAAATAGAGCTTAGAGAAAATATTCAGTTGTAGCATCAATGTACATACACCCTGAAAGTTTTATTAGCATACTTACAGAGTAACACATGGGTCTATATCATGAGAGATATACAAAGGTCACATATGAAAGTATCATAGTCATAAACAACACCAAAATATGAACTCTGGCCAAGAAGGTGAGTGAAAGATACAATGAATTTATTAGACCTTAAGGGTTACCATTAATTTAAGGTTCAATGCTATTTTCAAGCAATACCATTATATTATGCAATGATCAAATATGACAAGGGTTCAAGTGATTGTTATCATTCATGATTATCACAAGTATAAAGGAAAATGTGTGAGTGGTACTAAACATAATAAAGTTAATGATATTATTTTTCCATTATGGAACACATTATTAAAAGTTCATAGACTTCAATTAGAACAAATGTATACTGAAATAAATGACATATTCTTAGCCTAGAGTTTGAGAATAATTTTCATGAGTAACAAAGAGATGTATGCTAAAGGTTCTGAAGGTACACAAGTAAGAGTCTATCACCATTATATTTAAATTATGTTTCTATCACAATCACACAAACCTATCACAAGTTATGCTAATAGTGTACCAAAGATAAAATAGTCACAAAAAAAGAGGAACATGAAGATATTTATGCAATGTAACACAAAGAAATTTGGTACAATGTCATCATAGTTTATCAAAGATATACGTTGTTGACAAGTGATGGTAGTGAGCAGGAAAATGTCACCCGGACAAGTCATGAGACAATGATACAAACCCAAAAATTACAATTGTATGATTTTTTAAAGAACATCAATAAAACCCTCAAAGTATTCATAGTAGAGATATGAACCACAACCTCCATATGGAAGATAAACTATAAGGTTTCATATGCAAATAAAAGGGTTTGTTATAGAATAAATGCATAGAGATCAAGATTTTTATCATTTTTTGTTCCTAAAAACCCTCACGCCATAGTGAAGGATCACATGAGATAAAGGGAAATGGGAGCTACCCACAATTTTTCTAGAGAACCCTAGGTGAATAATTTCAAACAAACATATAAGATCTTGAGCAGATTCGTGCCCTATGAAATATGAAGTATCAGAGGCATCAGATGGAGGGATTTAGTGTTTTATACAGATGGAATTTTAAAATCACATTCTTTAAAGAAACAAAGCACATATTTTTATCCAAATTGAAAAGATGACAACTTGGAGTGTGGTTTGCAAGAAACCCTCAAGTTCTTGATTCTATACAAGATGATAGAGCTTACTTGGTATAACAATTGAAATCCAAATATGTAGTAGTTTAATATTTTGTTCAAATGACCCACGACCTCATTGAAGATGAAGTTTGTTATAAAAAAATACACCATATTCTTAGAAATAGAAAAGACCTTTTCTTGTGCTAGAGATTCAAATAAAAAATGTGTAGGTGTGAAGAAGATGGAATACATAGAACAAGAAGAGATATTTTCTACCATTTTCATAGAGATAAGATAGAGGCATATTTAAAAGACTAACCACCATTGAATTCAATCCAAGTTTCCTCATCGGCATCAAGGTGGATCAACAGAGGACTAAGCACGCAGTTCTGATCTGAGCAGTCACCCTAAATAAACTAAAGGGTTGTCAATTCATTCATTAACTAGGCCCCGATCCCTATAACACACAACAAGTTCCCATATATAGATATAGGCTCCAACAGATCTTAGAAGGGTGCATCATAATTTTTACCCCACTATTGTCTCAGCCTACCTCTACCCCGCTCATACTATTACTCACTCTTATGCGCACATTGTATGTATATGCTCAGCTCTTCCCTTCTACAGGCTCTTGTCACCCATAGAAAAGTAGGGTTGCTCAAATGCACTGATTTTTCTCTAGTCTGCACAAAAGCCCTTTCACAAACCCCTGCAAACCCCAAAATTGCAAAGCAAGAAGATTCACGGACCCGATGGTCAATTAAATGGGGTTCACAAAAACCCAAAACCCAGAAGATGATTTCAAATTCCACCTATTGGGTGGGAAGATAATGCCACCAATTTTGGTGCCTAAATCATATTTTGATCTTCAAAACCTGAATTGCAGTTTAGCATCTAAAATGACAAATTTAGCAAAAAAGTGGAAGTTCTGCACCCAATTCCGCTCTAATTCCACTAACCAAACGAGGCCTAAGTTTAATTGCCTTTTATTATACATAAGAGGTATCAAGTGTTGGAACATCTCTACCCCTTGTTTTAGGGCATTCTATCTATCAATACGCAAGGTTCCTTTTCTCATTAGGAAACTCTATTATTTAACAACAAACAATTTAACACATAGGCTAACTGCGGTCTTTCTCTGGACCGAAAATCAAAGGAATAAATGTGTCCTTTACTTGCAAACTATGCACGAATATTTGGGCCACCTTTCTAATTGTTCTTTTTTTTTCCCTTTAAGAATACTAGAAGTAAAATGTAAACTTTTTCTTATTGGGATAGATTGATAAAGTCATTGGAATTATTCACCTTAGTGCATTAAAAAAGTAGAAAAAATTCCTTATCATGATAGTACTAAACTATGAATTGAAGTGCAATTCGTGAACCTAAACTTATTATTAGAAATGCTTTTAGTTGTAGGAAAATTTAATTGCATGTTTCTAATGTATGAGTTTACCATGTTAGTGAGAAATATACCTACTTTTTTGTTGATGGAAATTGTATACCATGAATTCCATATGGGTCGGGTTTGACTGGGCAATGGATTTTTTTTTGGGAATGGTTTTGGTTTCTTTATATAGTCTTAAACATAGACAATAGCTAAAAGTATCATTTCCATTGTGTGTCGTTTGATATAAACACAAATAATTTGTTTTCTTTTTACAATGTTGAAATGCCTTTGTTGTGTGATTTAAAATGTCTCATACGGTTGTTATCAATAATTGGCTAAGTTACAACAATGTTTGTTAATTTTGGTGAATGTTGAATACTCATAAAATGATATCGATATGGATTTATTTATTGTGTGTATAGTGAGATGATTCTATTTGAGATGTTATGAGAGGGGTGTTGAATGTGGAATACTAAGGGAAGCATAGAATTGGAAATTGTTTCCTTATGTTTTCTACCTACCAATAGAAATCTGGTAAATTACTTTTGCCAAAGCTATTTGTATATGTATTCATTAATATTCCAATTGTATGCACCCTAAAATGGTCGCCTAGACTTTGGGCCCCCATTCAACAATTTATCAAATCCCTGAATCAATATTTTCAAAAATCAACATTTTTCAAATTATATCAATTTCCTTGATCAAATCCTATTTTATCATTTATTCGATTATTTTCCATGGGCTAACCATTTTATCCTAAAGTCTTTATTTATTTAAAAGGAATTTCCTCCCTTTTTATTAAATAAAAAACCCCCACTTTTCCTCTTATCCTAAGTTACACAAATAAAGCATTATTCTTATTTTATAAAAAAGAAGAAAAGGCCTTTTTGTCTCATATGGACACAAAAGTGAACTCTTATTTTCTCATTGAAGGATATTTGTGCACATGGATTTCTCCTCTTTCAAGCTCCACCCTTGATTAAATCTTTTGCCTCTTAATCTCCATGGTCCATTCCTTTTCAATTCCTTTAAAAGGAGAGCTCTTTTCTCATTCTAGGATCCCAATTTTGAATACTAATCTTATGCTGTAGGATTTCTTGGAGACTTTGGAGCTTTGGAGATCATTCTTGCATTCTAGTTTCATTCTTGCATCATAGCTTTCATGGCATCTAGCTTAGTTTCATTTATGCTCTAGATTAGCTCACATAGCTTAATTAGCAAGGCTTGTAATCCTTTCCTTTCATAGCTTAGCTTGCATCTTCATTCTTAGTATAGTTGCATTGCATTTCCATTGTGGATTCTTGAGGATATTGGCATTCTTGCCCTTGTCTCTTTGAATCTCTCATTGTGTGGTTTACTAGCAAGGTTGCATGCTTCAATAGCTCTAGCTAAGAGCACTATCAAACATCCATGTGACTCCATACCTAGGGAGCTCGAGGTCACTTTCTCAAGGTTTCTCATCCATGGATTCCCTTGGAAGTAATGACTTAGAGAAGTGCACCATTTAGTGTGTACACCAGTTATATTTCATCTCCCTACCACATCTGTTATTAGTTCTACTAAGTCATATGTGATGGATGTTAGTTTCACGACTGCACAAGATCCATCCAATCTACTAGTTCCAAGTTGCTAGGATTCTCAACATGGTCAGCATGCTCTTCATGTCCGGATGAGCCCCGATGGAGCTAACCACTCCATGGTTGGGCAAAAAATGCACATGGACCACACTCTCATCTCAAGATAACATATGGATAGATGTCCAATGGCATAGGAGATAGGGATTTGTAGATAGATAGATGTCCAATGGTACTCGTGTTTCATGTATTTTGATTGACCTTCATGATCTTGTATATTGATATATTTATTTGATGTATGATGTACTTGATGTTAGACAAGTAGGTTGACATCCTTTATCAATTCTTGATGTAATTGATTTATGTATTGATTTACTATCATGATGTATTTTATGCTCAATGAGTAGGTCAACATCTCTTGTTGTATTTGATCATTAATCATTTGTATTTATATACAATAACAATGTGATCGATAGTATGGTTGAATTCATGTATTTCCTTATGTATGAAATGGAAATTTTATTTTGCTAGTCTACTTGATGATTCAACTCTTGACTTTTATGTGTGACTTTTTGAGTTTTTAGATTATTGCTTATGTGGCATGCTTGTATAAAATTCAATCTTTACACTATGCAAGATCCATAAAAATTAGCAAGGTTGACATAAAGGGTGACTCAATGGTCTTTATTAATGCCATGGAAATCCACCATGCTCCCAATTGGAAATATAATGTTTGTATCAAGATGATAAGCTTTTATATATATCAAATGAAAAATTATTCATTGTCACATGTATAAGGAGAGGCAAAATTGACTGCATATTTTCTCTAAAATTGCACCATAAACCGAGTGTTGAAGGAGGTCATTTCAAATTCTATGAAATTTTGGGAAGGAATAATAAATCACATTGACATTAACAGGGATGTACTGGTGACTAGTTTATGGAAGAAAGAATGCATCCCCAATGCTTAAGCCCAATATGGTCTTTGACATAATGATATTCATGTATCCCCTGATATAGTCTGATTGTAATAATCTTATTCTTACACTCAATGTCTCCTTTAGTCTTTTCACTAGTTTTGGAGGTTCTTCTTTTATGACATACTCCTTGAACACCATTCTTCAAATATCAAAGTCCTAGTTGGATCACAATTGTAGAGGCTATTTAGACATGCTTCCTAATCACATTATACTCAACTCTTGATAGAAACATAATGGAAACATATGCATACTATATCTATTTTCATGAAAAAATGTTTTCCCTTGCACAGATCGAGTGAACTCAAGAAGTGATTCAGGGCATCCACATATTGGTGTTCTCTGTCTGCATATAATCTTGTTGTTCTGTCACTATGCATAATAAGGCATGTTGTAATCTATTTTTATATTTAGTACATGAAATTATCCGGTTAGACAAGAATTTTCCTAAACAAAATATTATAATAAGTATACTTATTATGAAAAATATTAGCATTTGCATTTTGAGGAAGTGCAAGGGTTTTACCGATAGAAAAGTATTTGTAATTATTATAAGCTAGATGTATATTGGTTATTCTATTTAAAGTTGTGAATATTTTTTAAATGAGTAGTGTATAAGGAGAAACATTCATATTGTTGGAGAAAAAGTGGAACTATAATTATAAAATTGATTCATATGTTGTAAGTGGTGTAAAATTGTGAATATTTTGTAAATGAGGAGTGTACAAGGAGAAACATATGACAACACAACTTAGATAATTATGTTGAGACCCAAACACCTCAACAACTTAGAAGAGAACCTTATGATTCATAGAAGTTTGGCTAATAATGGTACATACAATCTAGCCAATGTATTGATTTCAATTTGAACTTTGAGAATTCTAGTGATATTATATTTATTTCTGAATAACTCAGAGATAAACACTTAAGAAAGAAATATTCAATAATTTAAAGGAAATGAGATTGGGTCAAACTCATTAATCACAAATGTTATGGATATGATGAATAAAAGGATGCCTTGTGTTATTCATATAGAACTATTGCAATCATCTAACGTGGTTAATTTATTTGTTATACATCCATTGACAAGAACTCTATTCGATTCAAGCTTAGTGAAAATCATATTTCATTTGATTTGAAAGTTATTTTAGAAGATTGAAGGTTGTTTTGGAAAGTGAGATAGGTTTTGTTGAAAACCTAATGTAATGTAGCCTATCAGCTAATAATGAATATTATATAATTAAATGAGGAAATATAACTACATAGTGTTTAGGTGTGAAATGGATACTGATGAATCTAATAATATAAACTATGTGAGATGATTTCAATAATTAATCATTCCAACACTAACACTCAAAATACAAGAGAAAGAGGGGCTTCCAAACATAACTCTCAATATAACCCAAGTTAGATTAGCAAAACCCAAGAAGATAAATGGATGCCAATGCTAAACCCAAATTATATCAAGGAATTATGCAAGAAATTCCTCTTTCATGCAGTGTAGGATTTGATTAAAGATGTGTAAATGCAATTGTAAAATTGAACCAATTGATTTAATAAGAAAAGTAAGAGAGATCTAGATCTTAAGTGTATGCAATTAGCCCAATTAAGATTTGAAAACAAGTCTAGACTAAGAAATGAAATGAATGATAGAGTACTCAACTTGAAATGTGTAGAGGAATATGCCTTTTTTTTCTCTAAACACAACATATTTGAACCTGTGACAGAACTTTTGACTATAGATTTGCGATCACAACATAAAACTCATAAAATGTTGTTTTCTCAGACCTCTAGGAACAGGTTGACCTAGTGCAACATGTTCCAGAAACTTTTCCATGAATTCATTGTGTTCCTAGGACACTGTAGAAAATTCAACCTAACTTCTTCATAAATGTCTTGGCAAGTAGTTTCCAGATTTGTAGTTTTAGTTTTGATATCTTGCTCCTGCACATAAAAAAGCTTATTTTGGGGGTTGGGGCTTGCCTTGGTCAAGCCCTAGATTGAGGAATCAACCTTGAAATTGAAATGTAAATATGTAAAGGAATTAAGACAAATGTAAGTATTCACCTTGCTTATAGAAACCCTTATCAATAAGGATTTTTTAATGCTTGTATGTTATAGATGTTGAATTTGCAATGACAGATGTAGGAAATCTCCACAAATGCAATGGATATACCAAAACCACATCATTAAGACATGGATGTAAACAAGCATCAATGAAGAAGATGATGAATGCCTCAATGAAAATCTCCTCCTTGATGGCAAAAAAAATGCTAGATCTTGAAGAGGAAATGCTCATAAAGGATCCTTGAATCTTGAATGCTTGATGAATGCTTGAAATTTCTCGTGTCATTGTTGGATCTCTAAAGGAAATTATATGTGAAAATGGATGTTCATGGATGATAAAATGAGGTTCCTAGGCTTCCTTTTATACTAGTTTACAGGCGGGAAAACAAAGCAAACCGACGAGGTCACCTGATTTTACAATTTAATTCCCTGAGATAACACAGGCCCCGAGATTTGAAATCCTCAAGGAATAGGTCAACCTGGTTGACCTATTCTAGAACATGTCAACCTAGGTCAACCTATTCTAGGGTTGACCCATAGGGAGCCAATCCTGACGTCTTGAAGACTGCACAATTGAAAGTGGAAGATATGAGATAGAATAGGAGAAAAGGGGGATTGAGAATGAATCCATCCATGGTCCATAATGTTGGTAAAGGAAAGGAGCTAAAAGGTGTTAAATAATGAGTGTGTTTATTTTAAGATGGTATATTTATCCCCCACTTTAGCGGGAGTATGAGTTACCTCAAACTCATGGTAAAGTAGATCAAAAAGCAAGAGATGATATCATCATGACTAAGGAGACGAAGAAATCATCAAGCCCCCAATAGAATTGAGTATTCATTATATCCAGAGACAAAATAAGAGAGATGTCACTAAAAATAAAGTGTAGCCAACTCGCCCAATAAGGTTTGTGTTCCTTATTGTGAACTACATAGGAAAAAGAAAGGGGGTGCAACAAGAGATGGTGTTGAATGGTCTAGCAAGTGTGTGTGGCATGCTAGTCAACCCATAAAAGATGAATTGAATGGTCTAGAAAGTGTGTGTGGCATGCTAGTCAACTCATAGAAAGGATTCATCCTCAAGGGAACTCCATGTCCCAAGAAGAAGAATCAAAACATGATCCAGTAATAAGGATATGTGTGTCCTTAAGAGATCGGAAAGACGACTAGCCTTCCCAGACTGTTAATAGTCCAAAGAAGGATCAAACAATGATCAGGCCTCCCATAATATTAGTAATCCAAAGAGGGATCAAAAAGCAAGGATCGGGCCTCCCAAACTATCAGTAGTCCAAAGAGAGATCCAAAAGAACAAAGACCAAGCCCCTGTGAACTATCAGTAGTTCGATAGAGGAAACCAAACTATCAATGTGCATGTGTGCAAAAGTGAGCAGAGTGTATGCCCCCACATTAAAGAGATTGAAAACACCTTAATGAGAGCAAAAGATTTAACATAAGCATACATGCATCCATGAAGAGCATTTCCACTATGAAATACCCCCAAGAGAGAACACTTCAAGGGAAATAAACACATGACAATAGAGAGAACACAAAGGGATCCACTAACTTTGGGGTCAGTATGATCATATGATAATATGTAATATTATATCAAGTATGAAATGTCATCATTCCCCAAAGGAAGTATAAATTTAACATGATGGAGGGAAAGGCACGTAAGAGATATGCAGAAGAGTCTTTTTGGGCCGGCAACACAGAGACCAAAAAGAATCGGTGCTACTATGTCACCAACATCCAAGTAGACTACACAAGGGCACATATACGGACAATAACACATAGATAACATAACATGTAATGAAAAATAGAAGAAGATAGGTACAAATAGAAGGAGATGCATGACATGTTCAATTAATTTATCATCTTGTGCCAACAAAGAAACAATAATCAACTAAAGAGATCTAGACAAAACATAAAACAAAGAGCACAACACAGGGAAAAAACACAACACGAACACACAAAGACTACCATGCTATAAAGTTCCACTTCAAGTGTGTCGTGTGCCCTCTCCATCTTAGTCTGAAATATTAAGGAAAGGTGAGAAACTCACAAGGGGAACAACATCCAACACAATAGGAACCACTGCCAGATCCAAGCAAGGACTCTCTTCGGAGTCACTGTGCTCTTCACTAGGAGTGAGTGTTAGCTGTGTAGAAAGCATGTTAGGCAAATCATAATCCATATCAATATTTTCATACTCATCATTACTAACATGTGCATTAGAATCATAATCATCAAGATTATCTTCCATATCAAGATTAATAGAATCTAAAATACGAACAGAATCATCATGTTTATCCATTTACATATTGTTATTTTGATTAACTTCCTTCAAAGGGTCAAGCACAAGTTTTTTGAAGGAAGGAAAATGTTGAGATGAAGAAGCATTTTGAGAAGAAAGAGTGTGGGCCTTAGCCTTATCTTGACCGTTCTTATGACGCTGACAAGCATGTTGGTTACAAATGGTTTTATGAGATAAACTTGAAGGATTCGATTAAACAATCATAGGTTCCAAGGAGGGAATGACTACAGGTTGAGGAATGATAGGTCAAGGAATATATTGGGTAGGTAAGAAAAATGTAGGAGTATCAACCTTAGGAAGGCTAAGCTCAAGAATATTTTCTACCTTGTATTGTTGATAGGATTGATAAAGATGATCAGGATGATTAGGCAATTTTTGAGGGAGAGATGGCCAAAATAAATCTATCTCAACACAATCTTGAGGACGTGAGGGTTTATAAAGAGAATGATCAATTGTGAAAACTTCTCCTTTATGAGGAAATTTTATGCACTTATGAATAGGAGAGGCTACAACTTGCATGGAAGAGAGCCACAAAATACCAAGCTTAACTTGAAATTGATTGAAAGTAGGAATGACAACAAAGGTAGTATAAACAACCTTATCGGAAAGGGTCACAAGAAGATTGATAGAACCTTGAGGAAAGTAAAGAAAACCATTAAAATTTTGAATCCAAACACTAGATGTATCATAAGTATCCTTATGCAATCCTTTATTAAAAATATGTTCTTTAGTGATAACATTCACAGAGGAAGAGGGATCAATAAAAACACCATGATAAGTGATATGAGAAACCCTAGCAATAATGTAAAGAGGACCATTAGGTGCTTTAAACATATTAGAATGATCAAAGGTGATAGGAGGTGAATATTTAGGTTTTTGCAAAGGTAAAATCAAAGGTTGAGCTTGAGACTCAACATGATTAACCACACAATTAGCTTCTTCTACCTTGTCATCATAACTAATGTTAGTAACAAGAGAAGAAGGTTGATTAATGAAATTTTTTGAATGTGAAAGTAAGGGGTGGTGTAGATTTACAAATTCTGATTAGGAGGTACTATAGATTTATTCATACTATTAACCTCACCATCAAGAGAATAGCATTGTAATCAATAAGATCTTGAATAACATTCTTCAAAGCATAACACTTTTGAGTATCATTCGACTAGGTTGACGATGGTATTGACAAAAATCATTTTGATCAAATGACTTAGGCATTGGTTTTCTTGTGTCAATAGGATGGATAGGAGGAAGTTTAAGAATGTTAGCATTTATCAACTTCGTTATAACCATAGGTACAGGTTTAGATAAAGGACTATACTTATGACTAGGATGATACATATAAGAAAAAGTAGTCGTACCTTTAGATGTAGTAGCCACTTGATCATCAACTGTGTTGGTTATCTTTTGAATCTTGATGTAGTTGTTAGGCTTAGAGAAAAAAAATTGACAAACGGTGGCAGCACTCTTATCAACAATAACAAGAGCCATTAGAGTAGAGCTCTCAAGCTAGCTCACTTGTAACTGATAATGGTGAAGCACTATGCAAAGGTGTGAAAAGGAGGTATACTCAGTAAGGAGAATCTTATATCTAATATATTTTTGAAAATTAGAAATAAAAATACATTGAATATCATGATCAGGCACATGATAAGAAATTTGAGCATACGAATGTTTGAAACTACCAATATAGTCACTAACTTTTTCTTTGACATTTTTCTTATAATGCATGAAATATTATGACAGTAGTAGTGAGCATTTTAAACAAATTAATAGAATAAGGAGATAAAGAGAAATACCATTGCAAATATTTATCTCTAAAGTGTGTGTGAACAACTTAGCCATGGGCCTATAGTCATGAGAAAAATCACTACATATAGTTTGGAAAGTCCAAACATGAATCATAGGATCACCCTTACCATTAGAAGTCGTAAGACAAGGTATCTCAATATGTTGCGAGATAAAAACATAAAGGATATCTAAGGAAAGCGGATTAGCAATTTCAAAATGTTGTACTTATATTGAGTGAATTGAGGTAATTTTTGTTGCAAAGCAGTGACGGTTTGAACCAAGCTACAAATGGTAGGATTCAAAGACGTAATAGTAGGCATAGACACATTGGATGTACTAGAAAATTTATAGGAGGTGAAAGGAAAATGTAAGGATGTTGGTGGAGGATTAGAAGGAATGAGAAGAGGATTGGAATATGTAAAAGGAATGACATTGTATGAAGGTAATAAAGAGGGTATGGAGGTAGGAGGAACACTTGAAGCAAGTGAAGGGTTAGGAAGACCAACACTTAGAGGATTAGAGACTTGTGTAGAATTTGTCATGAGAGGTGGCACATGGGTAGGAATGCTAGGAATAGTAGTGGAAATAGGAATAAATGGTTCAACAGTTGTGGAAGAAGGAATGTATCCTAACTCTTGAGAACATTCTGTCAAAGGATTAGCATGAGTGTTAATAAGGTGTGATATACTATGCAAAATGGAGATGTTATTATCATCATTAGTGATAAGCTTCTTAATAGCCTCAATAGAGACAACACTATTGGGATTTGGATTCTCTTGCACAAGCCAATTTTCTAATTTATCAAACTCACAAGAGAGATTATCAACTTGGGAAGTAGGAACTCTTAAAACTTAATCTTCATCATGGGAAGAGTGAGAAGTGTTATGCTCCATGATAGTATTGGGATCTTGAGGGAAAATATTAGTATCATCATGGGTCCTAGGAAGAAAAGAGGAATCATGATGAAAAGAGCCCATGATTCTATGACTTCTCCTAACAAGAATGCTAGAGGTTGGACTTAGTGTAATAAAGATCATAAAAGAGGAGATCACAAAAGAAAAATATAATGAGATCTATCCACACAATTATCAATGTAATAAAGAGCATAAAAAGAAAGATCTAACCACACAAATATAGAAAGGGGGAATACATTGGGTTCACCAAAACAAGGTAAACAACCAATACAAAAAGGGAGATCAAGGAATCTAACTCCAAAATAAAAAAGCAGAGATGTGTCAGGTTCACCAAAATGTTTAGGTGTGAAATGGATACTAATGAATCTAACAATATAAACTATGTGAGATGAGTTCATTAATTAAGCATTCCAACACTACCACTCAAAATACAAGAGAAAGAGGGGCTTCCAAACATAACTCTCAATATAACCCAAGTTAGATTAGCAAAACCAAAGAGGATGAAGGGATGCCAATACTAAACCCAAATTATAACAAGGAAATACGCAAGAAAGCCCTCTTTCATGCAATGTAGGATTTGATTAAAGATGTGTAAATCCAAATGTAAAATTGAACCAATTGATTTAATGAGAAAAGTAAGAGAGATATATATGCTAAATATATGCAATCAACATAATTAAGATATGAATACAAGTCTATACTAAGAAATGAAATGAATGATAGAGTACTCACCTTGAAATGTGTAGAGGAATATGCCTTTTTGCTCTGAAACACTGTAGATCTGAACCTATGATAGAACTTCTAACCGTGGATTTGCAATCACAATATAAAACACAAAAAAAATTATTTTTCTGAGACTTCCAAGAACAGGTCAACCTAGTGCAACATGTTCCAGACACTTTTCCATGAAGTCACCATGTTGTGTAATGCCCTGCCAGGGAACCCATGAGAAAATAACCTAAAACATGCTACTGTTTACATAATATTTTTTTTCTTAAGAGTTTACAAACAATAATGAATAACAAAGATGAAGCAATATAACATAAAAAGACAATACATACTCATTTACACAAATTATTTATAGATTACAAATCTCAAGGGTTCCTTGACATAGATTACATATACATTAATTAATTATTTTAGATTAAAAGTATAATTATGTAAATATCTCATATACAAATGAATAACAAGTACATCCAATACCATAAGGTATAAACACAATTGAACAACATCCTCTACACAAGTTCTAGGATATGTCATAATAACAAATTACAAAGTACAATATGATATTTATGAAGTAACTGAAATAATGATATAAGAACATAATGTAAGAAGATAAGAATACATATCCAAAAATGATGAATAAGAAGATACAACTACTGCCAGGATCATCCAACACTAGTATATTGTTAGCATACAGTTTTTCCCTTTTTTCAATTAATCTCAGACTTCTTTAAATCATGAAAAGAAAAGAAAATCTCAATACTAACAAATGAGTTTCTTTGGAAGCAAACTCTCTGCAAATTATAAGGTGTAGTTACCTTCTAAAAAGATTTTCAATATGATCTTATTGAACACAAAAAAGTAAAAACCATGTGTGCTTTTCACTAGAAAACACTTAAGGTAAACATTCAGTTCATCAACATGAAAAGAATGTGAAGATTTTAAAAGAACCAAATCTACTTCTATCATTGTCTCACACTTTGAAATCTTTAAATCTAAAACTTCAGTAAAGATTCTCTCTATTACTCTAAGCACAAAATCCACCCATATCACAGTTAAACTTTGTTTAATATAACTTATCTCCACAAGAAAATAAATCACATAAGATAAACAATAGTATTTATCGATTCAAAAGCTTAAACACATATGCAATACCATAAGATATTTCATATACTCTGTAATATCAGTATTCCAAAAGCTTGAAGCTTAGTTCTTAGAAAATAGTTCCTCAAAATGCAGAGAGTCGAACCCTTAACAAGTTAAAAGTTTTCAAATATATAGCCACGCAGGGCTTATGCAAATAATTGAATGAAACTATCTTTTATTTACTGGAAGCAAATACTTTTAAACTTAATAACTATCCTGAGCATAAAGAAAAATAAAATGGGATTAGGTGTGAAGTGTAATACCCCAAAAATGGGCTATAAGTTCATTAATCTTCTATATCAACATATCGAACGAAATCGACATCAAAGTCCTAACCTAAGGCACATCGGCACATCAACACATCATCAAATCCTAATTGATTATCCTAAATTCTGCATCGGGGAATATTCCTAGTAATATTCCTAATCATCATAATTATCTTTAATTTAATGATTATTTAGTGATAAATCCTATTTATCCTAAAGTTTGATTAATTGAATATTCTCAATATTTAATTAATTAGATTTAATTTTGCCACTTAATTATTTAATTGAATTTAATTCTATTTATTCCTAAGTATTATTATTCAAATTTGACAATAAATCAAGATTCCTATCATTAATTGATTAAATTCTTATTTAATTAATTAAAGCAAGTTATCATATTTAATGATATTATTTTTGAATAAAAGTTTGATTAAATGATTGATTAACCCATAAATCAATTGTTTTATTTCAAAAATCAGTTAAGTTGGAAATAAATCACTTTATTTATTTATTAATTCATAATTATCCATGTGCACAATCAAAGAGCAGTTAAACTCCAAATCAGAAAATCAATGCAAGTTATTGACTTTTTGGAACTCAACATCATTTTTGAAATTGATCTAAACTTCTAATTTGAGTTAAAAAGTTGTTTTCACATGATTTGCATGTTTTTGTGAATTAAATTATCCTTTATTTTCAGATAACTCAAAAATCAAGCTGAGTTATTTGAGTGATTTATGGCTTTTCTCGTGCACCTCCAAAGCCCTAGATTTCTATAAATTAAGGCTTTAGCTCTTCACAAATCATCTCATCATTTTCGAGCTTACTCTGCCAAATCGTCTACGACTTACACAACTATTTTGAAGAATTGGAATTTGGAGAATCAAAGCTTATTGCGAATCAAGGCTATTGTGAGATCAATTTGGTTTTTACATTCATTTAGATTCATTTTCATATCATTGTTAGATTAATTTCATATCAATTTCATATCAATTCATTTTAGATTCATATCAAGTTTTCATCATATCATTGCATCTAAAATCAAAAAAAAAAAAAAAGATTAATTGCATTCATATTTCATATTAGTTTTGCATTCAAATCCTTCGTTTAGGTGTCGTCAAGGTCACTGATCTTGATAACAATCTGAGAACATCATACTCACACCTATTAGAAGGTAGTAAATCACCTGGTTAGTTTAGCTTTCAATTCATTGCATGATTTCATTTTTGCTAACCTTTAATGTTTTACTGAAGTGTTGTGTCTACAGATCAGGTACAAAATTCACACACACATTTCTAGCGCCCACCGTGGGGCCCTAAAATGGGTTCCAATTCAATTCTATCAATTTCTATCTTTTTCTCCTCAGTTTATGTGCAAAACTATGATTTTTAATTTATGTCTGTACAATCTTCGTACAAGTTTCTGACAAAAGTCATTTCACACTGGACCCACTATCGTACGACAATCTATTGGATTGAGAATCATTCCAATCTATACACACTATCATCTGGAAGTTCAACAGTTGTTTCATCATACACCCAGTGTTGTATGAGTTTCTGGACTGTCATCTGGGAGCATACCCACTGTCGTATGAGTTTCAAACTATCGTCTGGTAATAGACCCACTGTCGTATGAGTTTCAACATCAGGTTTCAACTATCATTCCATTTTTCAGGGTAGTTTGTCATATTTGGTTTTCAAATTTTGACTAACGGCTAATCTTAACAATTGAAATTCTCTATTTTTTATTGACTCCTACTGGTTTTGATTGGAAAAAGTACAAGAATTGCTAAAAATAGGCAAACATATACTAAGCACATTGCGAGGATTGTAGGTATTCTCCTTAATCTGATAACATTTCAATTTGGATCCTAAAATGAATCTCTCATGTGTTTGGCTTGAGTATTTTCTTTGCATGCTTTTCTTCAAATTTGCATAATTGAATACTAGGTTGTAACACCTTAAGTATTGATAAGCAGTCTTAGGATATTTTTGATTGATCTTATTTGCGAAATTGGGATATTGGACTCACTTATTCTTAATCACCCCTCTTTTTCACCCTGTGGTTGAAAGGTCAACACCATATTCAAGGGAGGGGTCTACTTAGAAAGAGCGTTAATTGTTCCACCAGTTCTTTCCCATTTTGTGCTTTTTGGATCTCATTAGTATTATAGGGTGTGGACTTGCTTTTAAATTTGTGTGAGGAGTTAAATGCACCACTTTGTGGACTCACCTCATGTTTATTTGGAGCATTAAGTGTACCACCTTTTGTGCTTTTGAATGCTTTTGGATAGATTTGCTTTCTGATCTATCTATGAAAACATAGTAATTAGGCCCTATGAACACTATTTGTGGTTCTTGAGAGATTGGATTCCCAGTGAAATCCTTCTTGATAACAGAATCCTTGTAGGTAGGGAGGATACTTAGTGTGTCTCACGTTCTACTTGGTCCGTGCATCTTCCCTTATTGATTGATACATTCTCTCTCTGGAGAGGTTGATAGATCATGTGGGGTTGATATCATAGACCTTGGTGAGATAATCTTCATCTTAGCATGTTAGATTTATCTGCCTGCTTTGTCTGGGTTAAAAGTGAAAAGGTGTCAAACCCTTGGATCTGGAGCCAAGTCCCCCTGTGGTATACTATTGTGAGTCACCTTTAGAGAGGGTTAACCATAGCGGACACTCCCTTCACAGGGCAAACTATGTTGATGGAACCTCGAGCGGTAATAGCCATTTTTGTCGTGGTAGTGACAACCGCTATATAAATGTCCTTGTGGAAGAAATCTTCACAGGTATGGTTCATTGTTGGGTTGTCAGATCTCCCTAGCAGCTCCTGATTGATTAAATTCTCAGACTGTGTCAAAACCCTGGTGTGCTGGGATTGGAGTTCACCCCTTTGGATCATAAAAGTTGCAGAGTCAAACCATTACTAAAAACCCTAGCGAGGCCAAATTTTCATTTTCTAGGGTATATGTGTGTTATTGCAAAACATTTTTGGAACATACACAATTAGTGCTTCAGAGGATTAGAATGAATAAAATCACTTGATTATTCATGCGCAAGGTTGCTTTTGCCCTTGTTCATTGTTTTCAGACATGCTTGAAATCACTTGCTTGCTATTTTGTGTGCTTGTTTATCTATCTGATTATTGAAAATGAACAAATCTGTTACAATCCTCAAAATCTGGACATTGAAATTTGCAAACGATCTGAATCTAAAAACTCAAAATTTGCAAAATTTGAAGTAAAATTCTTTTTTGGAGTCAAAAGTCATCTCAGGAGGTCAGAAAGTCATATGAGTTTCTATCAAGTGTCATTTCATTACTGCCCATCTGTCATATGATAGAGAACCCAGTGTCATACGAGTCTTTCTGCCAGTCAAATTCCAAAAGTCAAATCCTGCTAGCAACTATTGTACGAGCTTTTCAACTATCGTTTCATAGCATACCCACTATCATACAAGTTTTTCAATTGTCATTTCATAGCATACCCACTATCGTATGAGTTTGCAGAGTGTCGTTTGGGAAATTTTTGAAAGTTGTTAGAAAATTGTCAGAATTGCCAGATATTTAGCTTTTTCAGCCTATTTCCAGAATCTGTCGATCAAATCACTATGTCAGGAATAGAGCAGTAGCTATTGAGAATCCTATCATTATCCCAAAGTGGTCTTTTGAATCCAATCCAGCCTTCTATTTAATTGATTTGAGTCTTTATCATCTTGTGTCAAAACCTTGTCATAACTATCAATCTTCAATAAATCATCAAAAGGACTAAGTGTTGTGATATCTTGTCTGCTATCTTTTGGGAACCTACCCATACATCCAAGGCACATTATCCTTCACCCACGTCTAATCAAATCTTCAATCAATCAAACCTTGACAAGGCTGCATCATCTGATCATCTTGATTCCATTCATTCTTCAGTCATCTGGATCTTATTCTTTTGTTTCACTCAAAGTTAATGGTGGAAACTAGAGCTTCCTCACACAAGAAATTTGGAGAAGCATCCCAGACCTTACCTATAACCGCTACTAGGGGTCCAACTCTTGAGCAACTCATCAATTCTGGTCTTTATGAGGATGATGGTCTTGGCAACTATCGATTAAAAACTGGTTACATTCCTCCTCCATCAACTCACGGAGGTACCCAACAAACCCCACATCAATCTATTCCAGGGAGTCCACAAACTCCTACCATGTCTCAAGCAGGGACAAACTTTGGCTCTCAGAGAACTCAATATCAACATGGTGCAGATCAAGAACCCACACTTGAAGAAATTGCTCAATATCAAAATGATGATAACTTCAAACGAATGATGAAGCATTTCTTGAAAGAAGACAGAGAAGCATACTTTTTACAATTGGCTCATCAAGGAGCTAAACTTCCTCCCAACTTTAATGTGGAAAATATCATTACACATGAGGAAGAAACTCCACTCACAGCTATTATGAAACAGATGCATGCCATGCAAGTCAAACTTAATAGCCTTGAGAAAGAAAAGGAACCCAAGGAATTCTCCATGGAAGCTCTATGCCTTTTCCTTTTGACAAAGACTTGTATATGCCACCATTTTCGAAATGAGTGGAGATGCCCAAGTATGATAAGTATGACGGACACTCTGACCCTCAAGATCATCTTAGAGAATTATGTACCCAATCAATGGAATTCATGCACGAACCAACCTATCTAATGCATCTCTTCCCTCGATCTCTAGGGGGAGCAGCCATCCACTGGTTCTCTAGACTGCCTTCTACTATCAAAACTTTTGAGGAGTTGATCAAATTGTTTTATCAGCAATACTCCTACAATATTCAACATTCAGTCACCATGATTGATATCTGTAATCTCAAGCAATATCCAGGGGAACCATTCCTAACATTTCTCAAGAGATGGAGGAAGGAGTTCTCTCTATATGCCAGACCTATTCCAGAAACAGAAAAATTGGAAATCTTCATCAATAACCTTGTTCTAGAAATCAATTATCCTCTACAAATGCGAGATCATACATCTTTTGATAAGATGGTGGATAATGCTATCAAAATTGAAAAAGTGCTTGTGAAAAAAGGAGAAATCACACTTCAAAAAGACAAGTACGAATCTGGATCTACTTCCAAAGATAAGAACAAAAATTGGAACAAGAACAAAGGCATCATCATAAATGGCATTATTGACACTATCTGTGCCCCATAAAAGGCACCAACCTACAACCTAACTCTTGGCTCCCAAGCCATTAAAGCTTCAGAACAAAAGTCATCCGAACCATTTCAAAAGAAGCTAGAATACAAATCTTGGGATAAACATCGAAAGTTCACTCCTCTTGGAGAATCTTTAGAATCAGCTATGAAAAATCTACTGGCTGATAACATCATCTCTTTGCTAGCAATCCGACCACTTGATTTTGAGCCTAAGCCAAAATGGTGGAGAGAAATGAATTCTGTGATTTCCAATGAGGTAAAGGTCACAAAATGAATAACTGCTTCCGGTTGAAACACACCATTCAAGATCTGATCGATAGTGGAGACATCACAATTGACAATCCTAAGAGCAATAATGATCATATGACATTTACATAACCAGTTCCGCAACATGGTCAAGGAGTTTCAACTTCTCAGCCTAATATGGGGGCAAAAGTCAACTATGCCTACCCTGGAAATAATGTTGTCATCAATATGGTTGAACCATGTCTCTCTGAAAGTTGCAATGTCATCACAATTGTAAGAAGAGATAGACAAAATCAATCTGCCAATGCGGTTACTTGATCACAAGCCCAAGCACATCTAACAGGACAGATCTCAGACTCATCAAAGGTCCCTAAGGTGCCCTTCAATCTTTCATCTGCTTCCAAACAGAAGGCTACTTCCAAATCTTCCAATCCAAAGGATACGAGGCCTACATCTTATAGCATTGTTCAACAACTCTAGCACACTAATGCCAAAATCTCTATGTTTGAGTTGCTTCGGATCTCTCTAGCTCATAGAGCTATACTAGACAAAGCTTTGCTTGGTTCCAATGTTCCTGATGACCTTGATTTAGATAGGTTCTAGACTATGGTTGGACATCTTACATCTCCACAATATATCTCCTTTTCAGAGGAAGATGAAAACTCCTTGAGTCACCCACATAATCAGCCTTTGCATATAGAAGTCTTGATCTAGAACCGTAGAGTCAAATGTGTTTTGATAGATGGGGGTGCTGGCCTAAACATTTGTTCCTACAACTTGATCACACAATTGGGATTTTCAGAATTGGCTATTAATCCTCGAAAGTAGATCAACATAAAAGCCTATGATGAACAAGAAAGATCTTCTAAAGGCACCATTATCTTACCCATCAGAGCAGGTCCAGTTATTAGAGATATTATATGTCAAGTTCTTGATCTACCTTTGGCCTACAACATTCTTCTAGGGAGACCATGGATACATGAAATGCAAGCTATTCCTTCTACATACCATCAATTTTTGAAGTTTCCTTATGAAGGAGTAGAGTTACTATCCCCACAAATTTGAATACAACTTGCAACACCTTGAAGGAAAGTGCAGATAAGCTTGTGCCTAATAACAAAGAATCTTCCATTCAACCAACTAAAGAAGCATCCACATCTAAAATGGAAGATCTTGCAAAAGAGGTTAATATCAAAGAAAATATTATGGGAGAATATACTATTGAGCCAGTCTTATCTTTGACATCTCTCCCTATCTTGCCTAAGTCTTATGGGCAATCTTTGAAACAATCCAAACCAGACTCTAAAGAACCTCTTGAAGCATATAAAAAGAATTTTGTAGCAGAACAAGTATCCAAGCAAGAGTTTGAAGAGGATGAAGCTGTGCTATCATGGCTATACAAAGATGAACCTGAATCTCAAATTATTCAAACTAGTGACTCTATAGTATCCAAACTCCCTTCTAAGTCGTATGGTCTAGGAGATAAATTAATAGCTAAGATGGGATATCCAGGTCAAGGACCTCTAGGAGTCAGAGGAAAAGGTCTTGTGGCACCTCTCCCACATACTGGTAGAGAAAATAAAGACAAAGTTGGCCTAGGCTTTAAGAAGAAACCCTATCACCTCAAAGGTAATTGTTCCCATGTCATAGAGCAGATCGCACCAAGAGAACATCTTCTTGAGAAAGCAGAAACAGAACCATCAGATACTGATTCAGACAGCTCAGAACTCATCCCGTATGAAAAATTTCCTAAAGAGATCAAAGACCTTGATGATAAAGATGATCCAATCAAAAGAATTAATGTAGTAGAAACACAAGAACCTACTATCAATCAAGAGATAGTTGCAACACAAGAACTAGCTAATCTTGAAAACAATCAAGAAGAGAAAAGTGGTAGTGATTCTGAGACAAATTCCCATGAGTATGAATTCAAATCAGAACTGAGGGTAACCCTTCTTGGGGTATCCACCTTGACTTTACTCATGTTCTAAGATTTCCTCAAGATCCTAAATCAGAAGATGAATCTAATGACTATGAATGGGGGGTCATTCCAAAACTAGATGAGCTTATCATGGAGAAACATGTTGATGTTATTCACCAATATGCACCTCAACCCAATGTAAGTATAGAACGAAATGATGAACCTATCGAGTCTGATCCACCTATGGCTGAATTGGACTCCCACGATGACATTGAGCCTATTCACAAATTGAATGTCTTAAGTTGTAATATCACCTTTGAAATCAAGCGTCGGGTTAGGACCAATGATGACATATCCATATCCATAAACACTATCTCCCAATCTTTCCCCACTTTGACTATCCAATATCCAAAACTTATTGATCAAACCTCTACATATCTCCAATTCTAATTGAGCCCACTCAATCTATCAATTTGGGAACAACAAAAGAACCATAGTTGGTACATGTGGCACAATCATTATCAAAAGAAGAAAAACAAAAATTTACAACATTCCTAATAGAGAAGAAGATCAAATTTGCATGGAAATATTCAGATATGCCAGGATTGGATCCTAATCTCATAATGCATCATTTATCTATTGCTCCAAATGTCAAACCTGTTAAAAAAAAGTTGAGAAAGATGCATCCTCATGTTGCACTCTTGGTAAAAGCTGAATTAGAGAAGCTCCTGAAAGCCGTATTCATCTGAGTTATTGACTATGCAGAGTGGATCTCTAATATTGTACCTATTTCTAAACCAGATGGTTCAATCAGAGTGTGCATAGACTTTAGAGATGTGAATAGAGCATGCCCTAAGGATGATTTTCCACTACCTAACATTGATATGATAGTGGACATGACTGCGGGTTTTGAGATGTATTCTTTAATGGATGGTTTCTCTGGATATAATCAAATAAAAATTGCTCCAGAGGATCAAGAGAAAACTGCTTTCACATGTGCATGGGGCACCTTCTATTGGAATGTCATGCCATTTGGGCTTAAAAATGCTGGTGCTACATATCAAAGAGCAATGACATCTATTTTCCATGACATGATGCATCAAACTATGGAAGATTATGTTGATGATACTTTAGCAAAATCTATGATTAGAACTGAACATCTAAAGGACTTGAGCATGATCCTAGACAGAATGGAAAAGTTTAGTCTCTGACTAAATCCTAAGAAGTGTGCTTTTGGTGTCACTTCTGGAAAGCTCTTAGGATACATAGTTTCAAAAAAGGGCATTGAAGTTGATCCAGCTAAAGTAAAAGCTATAATGGAGATGCAACCTCCTAAGAATATCAGTCAGATGAGGACATTGCAAGGAAGAGTTCAATCTATCAGAAGATTCATATCACAGCTAGCGGACATATCACAACCTTTTACAAAAACATTACATAAAGGTGTGACCTTTGCATGGAATGAAGAATGTGAGAACAACTTTAACCATATCAAGAAGTATCTATCAAATCCACCTATCTTGATGCCTCCTATTCATGGGAAGCCATTAATCTTATATGTCTCCGCTATAGATACATCACTGGGGGCATTGCTAGCATAGCACGATGAAGACAAAAAGGAAAGAGCTATATACTATATCAGTAGGACATTGGTTTCATATGAAAAGAACTATTCAATGATTGAGAAAGCTTGTCTAGCTGTGATCTTCACATCATAGAAAATAAGACACTACATGTTAGCTCATACCACTCAATTGGTAGCCAAGATTGATCCACTAAAATACCTACTAAGCAAAGCTGCCCTCACAGGTAGATTAGCTAAATGGGTTATGCTCTTAAGTGAATTTGACATTGAATATGTGGAAAGAAAGGCTATCAAAGGATAGGTTATTACTGATCAATTAGCAGATGCACCTATGATTGATAATACACCAATGCAAATGGAATTTCTAGATTCCTCTATCATGACTCTTTCTTCTAGAGAATGGCAGTTATTCTTTGATGGCTCCTACACACAAAATGGATCTGGAGCAGGCATATTGTTTATAACTCCTCAAAGATACTCAATCCCAAAAGCATTTAGATTAAAGTTTCCTTGCACAAACAATATTGCAAAATATGAAGCCCTTTTGAATGGTATGAAAATAGCAATTGAATGGAGAGTAAAAGAACTACACATTCATGGAGACTCTTAACTTGTTATTCATCAAGTCAATGATGTGTACCAAACTAAAGATGAAAAGCTCATTCCTTACAAGAGAATGGTAGATGATCTTAAGAAATATTTCATAACTATCACATTTGAGCAAATTCCTAGAACGGAGAACAAGGCTGCCGATGCAATGGCAATATTATCTACTCTCTTATTGCAACCTAAACATGAGCTACACTATGAGTTCCTAGTGGAAGCACTATCCTATCCTACATACGATTCCCTCAAAACCCGCATGATTTGCATTATTGTAGGTCATGATTCATCTAGATACAAAAACCTATTTTCCTATCTCCAAGACCAAATCATTCCCGATACCTTCAACCGCCATGAAAAGTGATACCTTATCTATAATGTCTCCCGATATGTCTTCATTGGTCATGATCTGTACAAACGAGGTCTAGATGGTACGCTACTTAGATGTTTAGAATGAGAAGAGTCTCAATGTGCATTAGAGGAAGTCCATGATGGTATTTATGGGTCACACTCAAACGGTTTAACACTAGCTCAAAAACTTATTAGGGCTGGGTACTATTGGCCTAAGAAAGAGGCTATCAAATTTGCTAAGAATTGTCAAAAGTGCCAAGTGCATGGCAACTTAATTCATGCTCCAGGGAGGGATCTAATCCCCTTTACAACACAATGGCCTTTTCACCAATGGGCATTTGATCTTATAGGAGCTATACATCCTCATTCTTCTAATGGACATACCCATATAATCATAGCTATAGATTATTTTACAAAATGGGTAGAAGCAGTCCCTTTGACACAAGCAATTGGGAAACAGATATCTATGTTCATATTGAACTATATTATATGCAGATATGGGATACCTCATTCCATAATCATAGATAACAGTGGACAATTGAAGAACAAAGACCTTGATGATCTATGTGCCAAATTCAAGATCACACAACATTGGTCTTCTATCTACTATCCTCAAGGGAATGGACAAGCAGAGACTTCCAACAAAAATCTCTTGAAAATCTTGCACCAAACAGTTAATAAAATAGGAAGAGACTGGCATCTCATGATCAATCCAGCTCTTTGGGCCTACAGAACAAGTATCAGAACACCTACAAGGGCTACACCTTTCACTTTAGTTTATGGGTCTGAAGCGGTACTACCTATTGAGGTTGAAATCCCATCACTAAGAATCAGAATGCATGGTATAGTAACTGATGATGACTATAGAGTGTCTAGGTTGCAAGAACTTGAACTACTAGATGAGCGCAGACAAGCAGCGTATGATCATCTTAGAGTATATCAGAAGAGAATGTTTAGAGGTTACAACAAGAAAGTCAGACATAGAGAATTTTAGGTTGATGATCTAGTCTTGAGAGAGAATCCTAAAAATCAATCACATCGAGAACGCAAGGGGAAGTTTGAACCCAACTGGCTGGGTCCCTTTGTTATCACTACTACTTTTGGCTCTGGTGCCTATCAACTCTCAACGACTGAAGGAGAACAGCTCCAAGAACCAATCAACGTTTTCCATCTAAATAAATTTTATGCCTAAGGCATTCAGTCTATGGTAATTGTCTTGAAAAATCTTAAAAATTGGAAATAGTCCTAAAAAAAATGAACATCTTGGTGAAAACCTAGCAATAGGTGCCTTGATGATTCACAAAAAAATTGAAAATACCAAAAGTACAAAAAAAATTGAAAAATAAAAAATACAAAAAAAATGAGAAAAAAGAAAAAGTGCCTTGGTGAAAACCTGGAAACAGGCACCTTGGTAGCAAAAATAGAATCTCTGCCAAGATGGTGAAAACTCGACAAACGGGCACCACTTGTTTCAATACACTCCATCTATTAGCGCAATCTTGGTCTTTTCCAGCTTTCAGTCTTGCTTTAGTTTGTACATATCTCCTAGTTTGTTTCTACATTCATGTTTTCAATAAGTTGGTTTGTACACCAATCAGCTCAAGCGTCTGTATCCTATCAATGTTCAAACTTGGGGGCAATCAATGTCAAATCCTATGGTCTCTAGTATATCTTAGATGTATCATATCCAGTCAGAGTCCTTTGAAGCTTCATGTGAGTCAGTTAGTCAGTCTTGTCTCCAGAAAGGATTTTGCATCTACAACAACGTAATAAAAAATTTAAAAAAAATTGAAAACAATCTATGCTTTTTACATGCTCTTGTCTCATTGTATGCTTACTGATTCGCATTGAGATTTTGCATATTGTGTCTCTTTGAGCTCTTCGATGATGTCCTTTACAAGATTTAGAGAGTGATGATTGGGGGCATAATATTTTCTTTATTTTCTGCTTGTATGTGAAAATCTAACAACTTTGGAAATTTTGGATTGAAATGGTGTCCGACTGTAAGAGCCTCTATCTCAAATTGGATGGCCATGCGTACCTCAACCATTGATACTCAAAAAATTCAAGGAATTTTGATCGAACTATTGTCTTTTTGAGTGAGTTCTTTCTCCTACTGTGAAACACGATCTTACCTAAGGATGTGAACGATAAAGGGTCACTACGGGTAATTCACATTGGATTTAGAATAATCTCTTGACTGTTTGATGTGTTTGTAATGCAAGGCGTATTCAGGTCATCATAACGTTTATGTTTTGATGCTTATACAAATTGCTATATCAAAATGGACATGATATTCAAGTCATCTTGGCGCTTGTGCCTTGGTGCTTATATCTAATTCGACATTCTGAAAACAAAATCAATATTCATATATCCATGGTTTCCTAATCAATGGGTGTTGTATTGATTCTTGTGCATACAAATCGATATTCATATGTATATGGTTTCATAGCTAGTGGACATTGTATTGATTTATTTGGTTACCTAAAATTTCAATGATGATAACAAATCGACACATGATCAGTGACTAGGTCCTAGGTCTTAGGTTGCATTTCATTTTGCATGTTTCTTTGCATTTTGCATGTCTGCATGATCTCACAAATGTTTGGAGACACTTCAAAGCTTAAACAATTCTTCATATCCATTCTTCACATCTAGCAAGAGTTGAGTCTCACTCGAAGGTCTCTTCACCGAACCACAAGCAGTAACTCTCCTGGGTTAAATATCCTTTTGACATAAGACTGAGTACTTGTCTTCATCAACTTGCAAAAACATATCATGTGTATCGCTGCATTTACATCTCATATCATTACCATTTGTTGCATTACATTACATCCAGTGCATAAGCATAAATCATCCATACATCTTCTTATAATCAATTACATTTGCATAACATCCATACATATGAAAGAAATCATTGCATTGCATTGATCCATACATACATTCTACACTACTCATAACATAAGCATAACATGATATCATCATAAATCCAAACATGACAAGTACAAATGAAGTCACGATCCAAAATATCAATCTCATATATATCATCAACTCAAAATGTGTCAGGGGTGCACTACTGGCACAATGTACAAAAGAATGAGCTCCAGAGAGCTATCAGAGTCAAAACAGTATATCAGTGATAAAAAAGAACAGAGTATATCAAAACATGAGAACAAGAATCAACTATCAGCACGCTCCTTGGTATCTGGTGGAGGAGGTGGTGGTGCATTTGGTATGGCCTCTACTCTTGGTGCCCTAGCTCCCTCTAAGGCTACCATGTAATCTGAATAAGTGGGTACTCTCTGTGCAGTAGGGACAACAACATAGTATGCAGACACATAATACGAAGCCCGTGAGGTCTGATGGGTCACCTTTGTCTATAATCTTCGAACCTCTGAGTCAAACTCTGCATGAAGCTCTGTGCACTGCCTATCTGCCTCTAGATACCTCTCCTCCCACCTAGCACTCTGTACCTTCAGGTCCTAGACCTGATCTCTGAGACGTCTAATAGTCTCTGATGAAGTGAAAGGAATAGTAGGATCTACCTCAACTGCTGGCATCTTTGTGTCCTGTGCTAGCCGCTCTGGCTGCTAGTTAGTGGTATCTGCTCTATGCACCTTATGACGTCTAACCTTAGCTCCTAGATCAAAGGTGGTATCTTCTTGTAAGGGATCTACATCACCACCTACAAACTGCTTAGCTGCTAAAACCTCATCTACAGAACCAACACTACCCAAAGTACACCTCTCACCCCTGGTCCATCTCTATGAACCTGTGGATGTACCTACTGTAGAAGTAGAAGGATGATGGGGCCTCATATGTCCTGATGGTCTCTAAAGTGGATTTGCTGCTCTTTGTCTGGGTGGTGTAGGATGCACTACCTATGGTCTCAGGCCCTGTACCCCAAGAGCACCTGTAACATCCATCACCTCCTCCATGGAGGGTATCAACTCAGTGGGATCCAAGAATCTGTGAATAGGGTGATTAGCAAGCCAAGAAATGTATCCATCTGTGACCCCTACATCAACAACCTATGGAAGGTAGTCCCAGTCTCTACCTATGATAGCACTATACTCCTCTGAACATAAAGAATAGGTGAGCCTCTATGTCCATCTGAGCCCAATCTCATGAATAATGCAAGCATATGAAGTATACTCCTGTGGGGCATCCTGTCTACATCCATATTGATGCCACACTCTAGTAATCAAAAATCTCTCCAAAATGGTGGGAGAATGACCAATGAGTACCCGACTCTGAAAGAGAAAGTTGTATTGCTCCCTCGCAGTGGGCCATGCCTCTATCTGCAAGTAGGGTCTCCAATGCACAAATGTCATATCATCTAAGCATCATTGGAAGTACTCAGTATGACCCATGTGGACCTGTGTGACATAACCAGCATATGTATGTATCACTAGCTCCTGTGGCTGCCGCTGTGTCTAGAAAACTGGTCTCAACACTGGGATATGCTCCCATGCCCATATCTATAATACAAGAGCTCTAGAAGTGAAGCTCTTGCAATCCTGATACATGACCTCATGCATCTCTGAAAACATGTGGGCCAACAGGCACTAACCCTAGGCAAGCTCAGTGGGAGTGGCCATAAGAAGGGCTACCATCGGAGCCCATCCCATCAAAAAGCCATTCTGCTGACGGCCCAGCATGATAAGCTCACCGATCATCCCAACAATAATGCACTCTAAACGGTGCATCTGACCATATCTCTATACAAGGGTCTCCCAGGAAATGGACCCCGTCAATTGTGTGTCATCACCAAATAGACGCCTAAATGCATGAAGACCTGTCTGGCTGGAACTCACATACTCTGGATGCCGACTGCTATGGAAGGGAATGCGTAATATCCTATAGATGTCCTCTAGAGTCACAGTGATCTCTCCAGTCGGTAAGTGAAATGTTTGTCTCCGAATGGAATCGCTCAATCAGTGCAGTCAAAAGGCCATGATTTACCCTAATATCGGGTAAATGGATCAAATACTCGAACCCACATGCAGCAAGATGAACCCTCATAGGGTCAGGAAGTGAGACACATAATCTCTGGGTCACCGGGTATGAATGTCGGACATGAATATCTGGATATGTGACCTATATCATACAAAAATAGGGAATTCTCTCAGAAATTAGGTTCAATAACAGGCTAATAGTATAGAAATTGGACAGTTGGGTACTTCAGAAGGTAGGTTAAAAGGTCAGCTATCAGCATCAAAAATCAGAAAAGTCAAAATTTGGCCCTAAATATCAGTTTTAAGCCCTTTATTTTTCATACGACATTCTAGACTGGCTTCGAAAGTCGTACGACACTCCACAATAGACCATAAGACAATCCATGGTCATACGACACTGAATTCAGTATCATACAAGTTTCCAGGGACCCAATGAAATGTCGTATGACACACGAGTCCCCTTCATACGACACTAGATTATGCATGAAATGACAAAGCAAATGCAAATGGAATGTCATACGAGTCTAGGTTGGGACTCATACGAGTTTTCATACATGCGAAATTCAAAAAGCAAAATGCGTATGAAAAAATTAAAACATGCTATAAAACATGAAAAATTTGCATTTTCAGAGGGGCACAGAGGTCCACCTACCGGATGTCCATACTGTCGGGGTCTCTGGTATCTCTGGCTGCGCTCAAATCGATGCAAACTCACACGAACCTTCAAATCTCACTGTTCTGCAATTTTCTTGCTTAGAGGGCTCCACAAGGTCTCCAAAGTCAAAAGGTTGAAATGAATTGAAAATGACCCTTCAGGCCTTTATATAGCATTTGACCTAATTTTCAAAAGTGCTCCGTTTTCCATGAAAATTGCACCCCTAGCTAATTTTGACGTTTTGAATCCATTTTCGGGATCAAAATTCAAATCTGAGATTGTTTATTATGTCAAAATCACGATTTAAAATTTTTGGGCCCAAGACGGTCTACTGCTTGTACATTCGACCTTCGATCATCATAGAAATCCAGTATTCAACTTAACTGATTATCTTACATCAAACTATCAAAATTTCAACTTGGTCACCCATGGTCAACTCATGGTCAAACCTAGTCAAAATTGGTCTTCTGAACCTCTAAACGATGCAGAGTGCATTTTCAAACATGTCTAACCACTTCTCAAATCAATTAACATGCTTCTAAACTATTCAACGCTAGCTTTTCTTGTCAGATTTCAATTTTAATCCCGAAGGGGGCATGGTATTGCATATCATTCAAAGTCTGTAATCAAATTTGAAATCATATCTTTCCTCATTAATCAAGACAACAACCACGTCTAGTTGTTGATTCATCAAAAGTCCTCATCGCTTGGGGCATATCAAATTCATCGAGATCCATATCAATCTAGTATTCTCCTAATCTTGTAAATTGTATCAGTTTTTGCAACTATCGGTTCAAATGTGTTATTTCCTTGGTTCTTCGATAACTGAAGGGTTCATATGTGATACCTACGTGATTCTTCTAAAGGCAATCGAGTCTGGAATCGTTCACTCACTTCTTCACAATCATAAGGTTCGGAATCAGGCATTTTGACTCTTTTGTTTCATCGGTTCATCGTTGTTATAGTTAACATTATCTTTGGTCATTCAGGACCTATTATCTTCATATCAAATCTTTCAATCAATTTCTGTCTCATATCAATTATCAATTTCGAATTAGTTTCATATCTCTATCAAACATAGACTGTCTTTGAACCACTACGCTTTGCACAACAATTCAAAGAGGGGCAAAATGTAATACCCCAAAAATGGGCTATAAGTTCATTAATCTTCTATATCAACATATCGAATGAAATCGACATCAAAGTCCTAACCTAAGGCACATCGACACATCAACACATCATCAAATCCTAATTGATTATCCTAAATTCTGCATCGGGGAATATTCCTAGTAATATTCCTAATCATCATAATTATCTTTAATTTCATGATTATTTGGCGATAAATCCTATTTATCCTAAAGTTTGATTAATTGAATATTCTCAATATTTAATTAATTAGATTTAATTCTGCCACTTAATTATTTAATTGAATTTAATTGTATTTATTCCTAAGTATTATTATTCAAATTTGACAATAAATCAAGATTCCTATCATTAATTGATTAAATTCTTATTTAATTAATCAAAGCAAGTTGTCATATTTAATGATATTATTTTTGAATAAAAGTTTGATTAAATGATTGATTAACCCATAAATCAATTATTTTATTTCAAAAATCAGTTAAGTTGGAAATAAATCACTTTATTTATTTATTAATTCATAATTATCCATGTGCACAATCAAAGAGCAGTTAAACTCCAAATCAGAAAATCAATGCAAGTTATTGACTTTTTGGAACTCAACATCATTTTTGAAATTGATCTAAACTTCTAATTTGAGTTAAAAAGTTGTTTTCGCATGATTTGCATGTTTTGTGAATTAAATTATCCTTTATTTTCAGATAACTCAAAAATCAAGATGAGTTATCTAAGTGATTTATGGCTTTTCTCATGCACCTCCAAAGCCCTGGATTTCTATAAATTAAGGCTTTAGCTCTTCACAAATCATCTCATAATTTTGTGAGCTTACTCTACCAAATCGTCTACGACTTACACAACTATTTTGAAGAATTGGAATTTGGAGAATCAAACCTTATTGCAAATCAAGGCTATTGTGAGATCAATTTGGTTTTTACATTCATTTAGATTCATTTTCATATCATTGTTAGATTAATTGCATATCAATTTCATATCAGTTCATTCTAGATTCATATCAAGTTTTCATCATATCATTACATCTAAAATCAAAAAAAAAAAAAAAGATTAATTGCATTCATATTTCATATTAGTTTTGCATTCAAATCCTTCGTTTAAGTGTTGTCAAGGTCACTGATCTCAATAACAATCTAAGAACATCATACTCGCACCTATTATAAGGCAGTAAATCGCCTGGTTAGTTTAGCTTTCAATTCATTGCACAATTTCATTTTTGCTAACCTCTAATGTTTTATTGAAGTGTTGTGTCTATAGATCAGGTACAAAATTCACACACACATGAAGCACCTTCAAAATAGAGCCAAGTGTCCTAGATGACTATGGTGTTGAAGCTGCCGCAAGCCGCGCTGCCTTCCAATCTTGAAATGCGGCTGTGAATGTGGATATTACCTGTTGGTGCTTCAACCCAAGGAAGTTGATTCACTGTTTCCATACTTCCTTTTCTCTCTTGATTTCATCTATCTTTTCTCTGTGCATAACTAAGTGATCCCACTTAATTATAAGCATCGATTCTATCCACGCAACCTTTGTGAATTCTTGGACTGCTGGTGCCTTCATTCCTTTGAGCTCCTCAAACCAAGTGCTGACATTCTTAATTACCTACTTAATCGGTCTATCCGATTCCCCTTGACACTGTTTATCCAGCCAGTTTACATCATTGGAAATAATATCCCTGATGATTCCCAGTCCCTTTAGGAGGTCTTTTATTTCAAAAACTCCTTGCGCTATAGCTTCGTTCCTCCAGTCTATACACTCCTTTATAACATAAAGGGTTTTGTCATCTAGCCCTGGTATTGGCTTTTCTATGAGGAATTTCTATAGGCCATATTCTTCGGCCTCTTCCATCCAATGGAGTTCTTTTGTCCAGGTTGCCTTTTCTATCTCCTACTCCTTGATACTTGCCTCAGCTTTCTTTATCAAATGACTTCCTTCAACGCGAGCTTGATCTAAGTGAGTTATTTTCTTGGCAGCTTCTAACTTTACATGCTCCGCCCATTCCTCATATGCTCTGCTAATCACCTTATTTATTTGCACTTGGTCAAGAAACCTTTGATTATCTGGGGATTTCACATCAATGGAGGCTGGCATTTCACTCAAAGGAAAGGGCTCCAAATTTTGGATGGCATCTATGTATTGGGCCATATTTTTCATAGCCTCCTTCATCTCCTGTTTGTCTTTAGCGTCCTTCCAGACTCTATTGGAAATCTTCTTATTCGAGACCTCGAAGAATTTCATGTCAGTGGCTTTGCTATCTCTCCCTAAGTCAACTCTGGATATTTGGAAATCTTGGGCTGAAACCTCTCCTTCAACCTTGTCACTTACCGGCTTTACAATTTTTGTTGTTCAGTGGCCACTGCTTTCATCGAAATCAATTCTAGATTCCATCCTTGTCTTCTTAGTCTTCGAAGTTTTTCCCAAACACCTACTCACAACATCCTCAATAGGGACGGATATAGGAACCACGCTTTTCCTTTTGGAAACATAATTCTCTAGCCAGAGTGGAGCTGCAAAGGGTTTATTTTGAGTATCATAACTACTCAGAAGAGCCAGTGAATCCTTCGGAGTATTCTCTGTTTCATCCTATAACTGCTGATTATTGGCCATATCAGGTATACTGGAGCTTGCAACTGGATTCTCCTATGAATCAGCTTCTGGTGGATCCAAATTCACAATGACACTGGGGGTCACTTCCTGCCACTTAGCCTTGTTCTTCGCCCTAGAACTTGATCGAGTGACTCGAGCTATGGATTCATCTCGGAGTTGAACTTGAACTTGAACTTGTGGAGAAGTTGGTTCAACTTCAGGTTCAATGTTTCCTTGAAAAGATTGATCAATATTCACATTAGTTAAAACAAAAGTTTTCTTTGACGAACTTCTCTTCTTTGTTTTCACTTGTTTATTGGTAGGCTATGGAGGATTTATAGAAGCCTTCTTCTCAAGAAACCATGATTTTGTTCTTTCAATCACCCTGTTCATTCTCACTTGCAAATCATCTTCCTCTAGCTTCGTCCAATCTAACTCAGCAATAGGAAGGGCCTCTACTTTCTCCAAGAATTGGGAATCAAGAACATCAACCTCGCCATCCTCTTCTACCCCATCTGTATTCATATCCAGTCTGAAAGTGATAATTTGTTTCATGGTTAATCTAGACCATAGCCTTTTCCTTACTTCCAATTCATCAGAACAATTGGCCCAGAAATCCTCCAACTCAGGAATATGCATGAAAGTGTTAGGAACATTAAGGTTTTCTCTAGCAAAACCCTTGTAATTAGAATTGGTTTTGGGAGTGTAAGTCTGTAAACAGAATGCAGCCAATTCTTCTTCCATAGTTAAAGCATCCTAGAAACTCTTGCATTTGTAGTAACCCAACTTGATAGGAAAAAGGACACATGAGGATTTCTTTGAACTACCAGATTTCTGTTCAACAATAACAAGTTGCCTAGAGAGTTCCATTAAGACCACATTGTCTAAACAAAACCTAGGAAGTCGTAATGGTTCTTCATCAAATGCTCCAACCCTAAGGTAGGTGAATCTAGGAAATTGTATGAAATGACAACCATATACATTTACCACCTGCTTGGCTTCTTCAGAGAGTCTGCAATTTTCTTTCCCTCTCAATTCAAAAACTAACTTTGTTGAGAATCTGTCATTAACCATTTTGAATACACCAGGGAACTTTTCACTCTACAAACATGTAAAATATTCATATATTCTCATGTTGTTTGTCCACAACTCATGGGGTAACCCCTCCCAAGTCTGGAAATAGGCTAAAATATAGATTAGGTAGGAAGAAATGTAAAAGGTAGTCAGGTTAGTCACATTTAAGAGCTCTTTGTGAAGTTTCTCTGCTATCAAATAAGCCCAATCAATAAATTTATCCCCTTCTATAATTTTCTGAATAAAGTAGTACATCCAGTTTTCCCAATGGAACGCGTGTGGGTTCCCTTACACCCTATTTAGAAGGAATATAATATCGGCTATATCCTTATGGAAATGCTCGATTGTTAGAGGCTTAGGCAATTTGGGACCCCCTTTCTCTGGTTTTGCAAGCCATGTCTAGGCTATCGAGGAGCTATAATTTTTCTTGTTTGCCTCATACACATGATCTGCCTCGGCATAGGTCCAAGGTTCATACTGTTCCTTATCTGGAATCCACAGAGCTTCCATTAATGTTTCCCTACTAATCTTGACCAAAAATTATCCTGAAGCATCTTTGATACATCTACTCTTAGCGTCATACTTATTGGCGCATTCTAACACCAGTTCGAGACAAACTAGAGCTGGGGGAAAATTTACGGCCTCTACAAGTCCGCTCTCTACTAGCCTTTTTGAAAAGGAACCTTCTGAGGCATTTCTAACCCTATCACACAGTTCCCCTAAACTTACATTCACCAAAGAGGTATCGCCAATGTCTGGAAGGGAGATTAACAGGTGGGTTCTAATTTCCTCTTTCGAAAGTTCGGGGTGGAACAAAGGCATTTTACCAGCAAGCAGTGAAAAAGACTTACAACACAAAATGATCTCTTCTAAATAAAATGAAAACTACAGGGAAGAAAGGAACTCACCAATTTTCTATGCACTAGATTATTGTAACCTTCTCACCACCAATTTCGTCACTCCTTCTTCTTCCTTAAGCCAAAATAATTAATGGAAATGTCTTAACCATTCTTCATTTATTAACAATGGCTCATAAGATTTTAGTAAATCTCCATAGCATAGTTTCAATAAATGTCTTAATGAAGGAATGATTGACATGACATTTGGAGTTACTCATCATTAATCTTCAAGTTAAATCGGCATGAAAATCTCAATTCCCCAGGACATTCTCTGATTACCATATCTTTTTAATAATGACCCTTACTACATCATGCCATCAGCTATCACCTCCACTACTCACATGCATGAGCCATCTTGTCGAATTTAACAACCCTGTACGACAACTTCCCAAAATTGATTAAACACCGTGAGTGCCTGAAACTGGCAACCTTCTATGGAAAGAAAGAATAATCCTGCCGAATATTCCATGTGTTATTCATTATATTTCAATCATGAACTTAAACTTGAACTAATTTAAGGTTCAAGACTAGGTTCAGGTTCAAGTTCAACTTTGAAGACCGACAAACTTTCAAAGAGATGGACAAACGATTGACGCTACATAACCCAAATGGAAATGAACTTGAACTTGAACTTGAACTAATTTAAGGTTCAAGTTCAACTTCAACTTAGGATTTTTACTGACCAAGACTAAAACCAAGAGTTAATAAAAATCAAGGGTAACATATACGAATGCCAAAATCTTAAATGGTAAAAGAATCACTACCACCCGACCTTGAGGAACCTAAAGTCTACTCCCACCGGGTTGAGGAGATTATGCCATATCCCACTCAGATAACAAATACCAAAAACTAACACAATACAACACTTAGGCAAGGGATCCTAAAATCTCTCTATCTCAAAAAGGTACAACACCAACTATAAAGATAAAACATACTCAACCAGAGGAAACCAACACATGTAGGAAACCTAAGATGCATAAAGGGAAGTGTCATCACATGAGCCAACTCTAAGGTTATCCTAGTAGTCTCTCTAGACTCCGACACCCTAGTGAATCTATGTGGTATTAGCAATCCTCTCATATAGACGAGGTACCAACAATGATATATCTAGTCCATGTAAGTGGCAAGCATCTTCCCACTCCCATCCTAATCAAAATCTCAATCAAGTGCTTAGGCATGGGTGAGTCACACATTATCTAATTGATTCATTTTAAACTCTTAATGTATTTAAGTGATCACTTTATTAAGTAACTTGTAAAGGATACCCAGGTAGCCACTTCTGGACTCTAGCACCTCCAAACAAGCCACTTCCTATCTATATACTCAAATAACCTACCCTAATGCTCCAACCAAAATAACAAGGAGAAGAATGAACCAAAACCAAAAAAGCTTCTCATAAATCATAAACCATGATAATCAATAAATTAAAATAATGGAGGACAATAGAGAAGAACACATCTTATACAAGGATCAAACAATCTATCTCAATATAGACAATATCAAAGATCATCCATCCCATAATGGATATCTCAACAAAACTAAACAATCCTCATAGTCTTATATCACAAGACCAATAATCATAACATCAATGGCATCTAATTGCAAATATGAAGTAGCATAATCCATAAGGATAATCATCCATAATGTAGAAAAATCATAGTAGAGAACATAAGGTGACCAGGTAAATCAGACTCAATTATAATAATGGTCGTCACCTTTTTGGTCAACTAAAAAAAAGATTCAGACAAAATATTGTAACATATGAGATTCTCCCCGGGAGGCAGATTCTGGACTCAATCATTTCGGTCCATGAAAATATACATTCTTTAACTATGTCAAAGATGGAAGGTTTTTTGTTGAAACTTGATTTGTCCAAAGCTTATGATAGGGTTGACTGGGACTTCTTGATGGCTACTCTAGAGGCTTTTGGTTTTAATAAAAGGAGTAGGGACCTTATCCACTGCTTGGTTTCCTCTACCATGTTGTCTATTCTTGTGAATGGTTCTCCTACCCCTTTCTTCAAATCTTCTAAAGGTCTTCATCAAGGGGACCCCCTTTCTCCTATTCTTTTTGTTATTTTGGTTGAATGTTTGGGTAGACATATTGGTAGGCTGGTTAACATAGGTGAATTTAGGGGTCTGAAACCTTCCTCTAAGGATTTGATGTGTTCGCACCAATAGTTTGTGGATGATTCCATAATTATGGGTGATGCTTCTATCAAAAATGGTAAAACCATTAAAAAATCCCTTGACAACTATGTGGGTGCTACTGGTCAGAGTATAAATTGGAATAAGAGCTCTATATTCTTCATCAATGTGCCTAAAAAAAGATAAGAGAGACTAAAAAGAATTCTTGGTTGTGAGGTGGACTGTCTCCCAGGGTCCTATCTTGGTTTACCTCTTTGCCTCAATCCTTTGGATTCCTTTTGGAGGGATATGATTGACAAATTTCACAAAAGTCTTGTTGGTTGGAAGGGTGCTCTTCTTAGCCAGGCTAGTAAGATTGTTGTACTCAAAGCTACCCTTCAAAGTATCCCTCTCTATGCTTTAAGCCTTTTAAAAATACCTAAGAAGTTTGTTGATAGTATAGAAAAAATCCAAAAGAACTTCCTGTGGTCCGGAGTTGAGAAAAAGAATAGGATGGCCCTTATTGCATGGGAGAAGGTCTGCAAACTGACTAGGAAAGGGGGTCTTGGTCTATGCACTATAAGAAGTATAAATGAGTATCTCATGGCTAAACTCCTTTGGAGAATGTTCAAGAACATGGGAGAGTGGAGCACTATATGGCACAATAAATACAATCGGGATAGCTCTGACTTCTTTAAGTTCTTGAACTCTGATTCTTCCCAAGGTGGATCATGTATTTGGGGTAATGCTCTTAGAAGAAAGGAGATGATTAAGTAGGGGGTGAAATGGAAGGTTGGTAATGGCAAGAAAATTATTTTTTGGGATGACATATGGTTACTTGATAAACCCCTAAAAGAGGTTCCTAGATGGAACGACTTGTCTATTCTTTGTAAACAACTCCTGGGCAATCAAGTGGAAAACTATTGGGAGGAGGGTAAATGGACTGACTTGTCTAGGTTTGATCCTTCCCTCAGGAGCTTGAATAACCTTCTGAATGTCATGGTTCTTATTGATGATGAGGACTCCCTCATTTGGAGATTTAGTACTAATGGCTTGTTTTCAGTTTCTTCCCTGTATATACAGAACTTTGAAGACAACCCTGAACCTTGCTGGGCCAAAGCCTGGCTCAAGGGACTAACTCCTAAAATTAATGTTTTTTTTTGGATCTTATTGTAGGATAAAGTTTTCACAATTGATAATCTTAGAAAAAGAGGCCTAATTATAACTAATAGATGTTGTCTCTACAAAAATGATGAGGAGAATATCAACCATATGACAATTCATTATCCTTTCACTAGTCAAATATGGGGAAAATTATTTGATCTAATGAATATGGAATGGGTGTTCCCTCATAATATTCAGGAGTTGTTTATGTGCTAGAAACCACCGACTAACAACAAGTTTTTAATCTCCTTTTGGAATTTCTTCCTACCCTTTTTGTGTTGGGGGGTGTGGAAAGAAAGGAACGAAAGAATTTTTAGGGATAAGGAGTCCAATTGGGAGAGTATTTTTCACTAGATTAAGAGTGCTCTGTTGGAGAACCTAGGGTTGATAAAGAACTATCATGATCCAAAGAATGAATGGGAGGCCAAATTTTATAAGAAGTGGAAGCTTGAAGGAAGGAAAGTTCTAATCCAAAGAAATCTAAGGGAAGAGGCTAGGTGGGATTGTCCTCCTAATGGATGGGTCAAAATCAATTTTGACGGGGCCTCTAAAGGAAACCCTAGAATTGCTGGATGTGGAGTGGTTATCAAAGATGAATTTGGGAATTGCAAAGGGGCTATGGCTATTCCTATAGGCTTCAACACCAATCAGGTGGTGGAGGCTAATGTTGCTCTCTATGGGTTGTTACTTGCCAAAAGGAAAAATTATAACAGAACATGGATTGAAGGGGATTCCCTAAGTATTGTAAAGTGTTTGAAGAACACTTTGACCCCTTTTTGGTCCATAGCTAATGTTTTAAGTAAGGTGAATAAAATTATTGACACCTTTGAAAAATGCATGATTTCCCATGTTTTCAGGGAGGCAAATTTAGTGGCTGACTGGGCTACGAACGTGGCTTGTAAAAGCTAGGTGGAAATTGAATGGAATGATGGTTCAGATATCCCCTGTGTTGGATCATCATTAATTAGCAAGGAGAGGATGAGGAGTAAACAACACATTTTGAATGAAGAGATCATTAATGAGTATTGAGTGCAAAAATCTGTGTGACTATCATGAAGGACAATGGCCTGATTTTGAGACAATTATTGGGGTCCTTTGGCATGAGTTGTGGGCTGTGAATAACATTAATTATGGTTATTACAGTTTGAAGGCAAAGTTGCAGAGAGAGGAAATTCATTTGAACTTCAGCTTCCTGTTATTTCACAAAGCCATGGGAGGTAGAAAGAGGAGATGCGAGCCGGTGAACTGTAGTGACTAGAAACAGAATAAGGAAATTTGGAAAATTATTAAAAATGGGGGTCTGGCGAAATTCTTGGAGAGATTACATGGAGGAAAAGAGGCGGTGACCAAAAATTTCATCAAAACTTGGAACAAGGGAAGTGTCCAGGTGGGCACGCAAAACATGGAGGTGACTGAGGATGTGGTTGCTGAAACCACTGGCTTGATGACTAAGGGCATCAACTTCTATAGGGATAGGAAGATTTTGGACAAAGCCTTGGAGGCTTTTGCACCCACGAAGTAGGAGAGAGACCATATGGTTAAGGTGGACAATTTGTACTTTAACCCTAAGTTCATTTCTAGGCCCTGACGCCTTGTTTGATTTGTTATCATAGGCTACATTACCCTTGATGGTAGGTATACTAAAATCTACAACCACCATCTTACTCTGCTGAACCATTTTAGGCATAGGGTTAAGATTAATTTTCCTTTCTATTTACTGAGTTCTTTGAATGCTTCCCTCCTTCATTGGCAAAGGGATCCAGAGGGTGACCATGCTTGCCATGAAGGGCTCATGGTTCTCATATTTGAGGTGTTGAAGTCGAAGAAGGTGGAAAGATCTTGGCTGAATAGAAAAGCCCTGGAGGACTATGATACTGATGGGAAGGAGTCGAAGGAGCCATTTATGGAGGAAACGGAAGATGAAGAGGGGGATTCTGAGGATTACCAAGAGGATAGCCCTAAGGAGGAAAAAAAGAAAAGGAAGATGGAGGATTCTACTACTGACATAGAATTAGAGGAAGAAGAGAGTAGGGAGGAGAGTCCCAAGAAGTAGGGGAAGAAGAGATTATAACCTACTGGCATTCGTACTAGAACTAAAACTGGGAAGAAGAAAGTGGTGAAGAGGGTCTTCATATCTTCTGATGAGGGTTCCTCTTCCTAGGGAAAGAATGATCAAGAAAACTATGTGGAAAACAACCCTACTATGGAGGAGAGTGGGGGTACTGGTAAGGATGTTTGGGTTGAGGAAAAACTCCTACAAGAAGTTGCACAAGACGTGACTAATATTGAGAAAGAAGGGTTTGAGAAGGAAAAGGCCAACCTGGATAAGGAAAAGGTGGACAATCCTAAGGGGAACATGGAGACAGAGAATAGGGGTCATGAGATTAATGAGGGGAGGAATGAGGATTTTGAGAATTTAGGGTGCCTGGCCTTCTTGTCTACCCTTAGCATAATGAAGAATGATATCACTATGATGAAGTCCAACATCCACCAACTGCAAAAAGAAACATGGATCCTTAAAAGGATGAACCTGGGAGAAAAAACCTTAGGCCAGACTATTGATGAGCTCACTGACATTGTTGCCAGAGCTGAGGGTGTTGCTACCTTCAATGACAGACTTAATGCCATGGAGGAGAAAATCCAATACAGTGATGTTTTAACCAGGAAAGTTGAGACTATGGAAAAGAGAATTGACAAGTTGGAAAAGACCATGGGGAATATTGCAGAACAAAGCTTTACTATCCTCAAAGCTTCAAATGAGCACGTGAAGATCCTGGTTGACAAGTTTGATAACAGGAAAGGGAACCAAGAGATCATAGAGACTAAAGAGGAACAGGGACCTAGTAAGTGTACGAGATCTAGGTCCAGGATGGTGGAAGATGGCAACAAGAATGACATGGAAGAGCTAAAGCTATCTACTGCAAACATGCAGATTCTTGCGGACCAGGCTGCAAAACTGATGAAATGTGTTTAGACAACAGCTTGCTGTCTTGCTTTCCTTTTTTTGCTGTCCTTTATCTTTTGGCTGGTCTTTGTGTTTAAGGACTTGTTTGTGTTGCTTTTTTTGGTGCTGATGCACTTGAATGTTTGGAAATTAAATGTCTTATCTATTTTCTCATTGTAAAAGGTTTCGGGTCCTTTCAAAACCTATTTTTACGTAATCAAAACATATGAGATCACTCACAGATATCACAGAATCATACATGATCCAATCAAAACTTCAAAATGGTTATAAAGGTTCTCCACATAAAATAAAAAATCAACAAATATAAATTCATATAAGAATATGATGATCGAATAAGGTTGGGTACAATGATCGTGACCAATTCAACATCACAAAGCACTGAAAATCCACAAGTCATAAAGAAATCAATTCCCAAACCTCTGGTGTACCATTTGTAAAGCCAACATAATTCCCATAAATCCAGCATCAAAGAAACAATAAATACACCAACAGACAAAAACATCACATACGTTTCAGATGAATAAACCATTCCATTTGTTTTCCAAAGTCTAATTCGACTATAAAATATTCATAAAAGAAACCATACATAAATCCTTGATTTTATAAATAAGTATTAAATAAAATCTACATGCATGTCGAGACACTAAGTGTTTTAATGGTAAAATATTAATAGTCATCTCAATATAAATAGTGTCTCTATTAATATAAAATTTTCTTGATATAAAACATGTCCAATTGTTTCAAAATTATTATCTTTTTATTAATTTTTGCCATATCAAAAATAGAAAAAAAAATCTTTGCCTTTTAATATCTATTAATTAAATCATTAAAAATTTTTAAAACTATTAATATCAATAAATATTAATTATATTTAATATTTATTAAATACTAATAATAATAATCAACTAAATTAAAAACTTTTATTAAAATTAAATTAAATTAAAATTTATATTATATATGTTTTAAAAAAACAAAATATATAAAAAATGAAAATACAAAGGGATGGCCGCTCGAGGTCATAGCCCAACGGGCTCCCCTATGCCCCCCTCCCCTCATGGGAGTACCCTAGGTTGCATGGCTTGCGGGCCTTGCAGTTCTCGTGGGAGTCACACAGGGTCTGCAAGCCGTGTGGGCCCTACGGTCCTCCTTTGTGGATAGTGGAGAGGGGTGTGGGGGAAGTGGTGACCCTCAAACATAAATTTAATAATTTTATATTATTAATTTTTTTGTTTATTTTTTTAAAAAAATTAAATTTTTTTCCTCTCAAATTTTTTTGACATGGGAACAACAACATTATTATTATTTTTTCTTTTAAATTTTGAAAACCATAAAAGATCTAACTATGTAAATTTATTTATTTATTTGTTTGGTATAATCCTAGGATTATGAAGCATGCAAAATTAAACAAATTGGGTTTCTTGAAGGCATGCAAAGATTGAAACTAAGCAAGGGCTCAAATACTCAAATTGGTAGAAAACCCTAATTGGGAAAAACTCTCTCTCTCTCTCTCTCTCTCTCTCTCTCTCTCTCTCTCTCTCACACACACACACACACACACACACACACACACATATATCATGAAACCATAACAATCTAATCTTTCAAATTTTCTCTAAGGAAAATGAAAACAAAATACAATCACTCCAAAATCATCAACCAATCTGGAAGGCACAATGAAGACAATCTTTTCCAAAGAATATTTGCAAAAAGGGTTTTCAATCCCTATCTTAAACCATCAATTGACATAAACCACAAATAACAATCCAATAACCCTAAAAATTCCAAAGCTTTCACATCCTCCAATTCAACCTCAGAGCCAAAACCTACAAATATGTATAGCGAATAATGGCCAAAATCCTTCTAATAAAGGAAAACCAAGCAACCTAGGGTTTTCCAAAAACTCATGCAGAATAAAAAAGGAACTCAACCTTAAATTGAGTAAAAAATATTTATTTAATAAATATTTCTTATTTTTATCAATTCACTCAACTTAAATTTTATAAGGTAAAGTTCTAATTTCTTAATAAAGTGTTTTCTAATATACAACTCAAAATTAAAATCACTTAACTCCTTTTTAACTCCTTTTGCATTTAATTATTAATTTTTTTATATTTTAATTAAATTAAAATTCCTAGCATATTCGAAATATGCAATTTAATAAAAAAAAAAATTTTGATCTGTAATATTTTCTTTTGACTAGAGTTAAGAACCATTGAGTCCACAAATTTGGGGGACCTCATCCCCATTGACTTCAACAGTCGAAACCCGTGAGCATGGAAGCCCAGCCGGGACACTGAACCCAAGGGCGCAAGAATACACACCCAACGTGGGTACTGGCACAGGGATTGCGAGCACTCCAAGCTGAAGCAAGGGTTAGACAGCTGGATCAACATTCATCTCCATCTCCACCTTCAATCTCCATCTCCATTCATGATTCCTTCTGACTCCCATGAACAATTGTGCTAAAAGATGATTCATTCCAACTCTCATCCCATTCAAACCATATACTTATGTTTAACAGTGATTTCTTCCGACTCCTGTGCCCAGCATACACCATCGTGCAATTCCTGGGATTCAAACTTTGCACCTCCCTATTACAAGGGCTCGCATCAACCATTGCGTTATGAGCTCATGCTCAATTTAATAATAAATTCTATTAATTAAATATAAGTATTTAATTAATTCTCATTAATTATTTTTAATAAACATAGGTATTTAATTAATTCTCATTAATTAAATAACCTTATATTTTAACATCCCAATATTTTATAAGATATAAGTAATCAATCATAGAATTAACTTTAATTAAATTACTTATCTATTTTAACACAAAAATCACATCAAACCTATAGACATGCAAAATATGAAGAAACTGAGTACATAAAAAATACTAAATCAAACACAAAGGAAGGGTTCATGAATGATGTCAACTTGACAAATTTAGAGGGTAATAAATAAGATACTTGTCCACTATATTTGGACAAAAAATGGCTTAGGTTAGGATTTGGAACTGTATGTTATCTCCCCTCTCTTACCATTGAGATATTGCGATAGGGCACTCTCATCCTGATAATTCAAGGAAGTCGATGCCTAGTACCTAAAATCTTGCATAAAAGATAAGCATGCACATACACGTATAAATATATAACAGACAATGGCAACGATTGATCGATCGTGCAGATCTTGCAAGCAAGTAACTACGACTTCGTCCCTCAACCACATCAGGAACATCAAACAAAAATATAAAATATACATGCAATCCATACACATGTAGGTATGGGGTCAGTAAATCCATAAATATAAATGACATCATAACATATAGAAAATCAAACTATGGGAGTTGTATTACATCCACCCCTCCTCCCCCCCCCCCCCCCCAAGAATTAAGCTTACCCCTGGAAGCCTACAAATAAATAAGGATATGCACCCCTCAATCACAAATCATTATACTAAAACAAAAGACAAAATGGCATCTTGAAACAAGCTAGAAATAAAGACATGATATATAGTCATCAAGAGCAATATAATTCTAGTTTAAGAATAAACTGCAAATCACACTAATCAATCATTCATTATTAATCGATTTAAATAGATCTAGATCTTTATTCATTAAACATCATATAATTCATCTATAAATTAATTGTATAAAGAACATATTTGTATTTACATCAAATAAAAAATTAAGAGATTAATGCAATTTTAGCAAATGCAATACAATCATATAGGAAATACAATGCATTTCACCTTCACATAAAAATATAGTACAATTATTTGTGATGTCCTCCCTTACACATTCTATCAAAGGTCCAAAATGAACATGATAGAAATAAAACTTATCACAAAACAAGGCCAACAATACCAAGCATCCATAATAGTCACCACAAAGTTCAAAAGGAAAAAACCCAAGTTGGATAATTCCAAGTTCAACATTGAATCATAAAAGTACCACAGTAATTCAAGAGTAAGTCAATGTGACTAGTGACATGAAATAGGTAGCGAAAAGAGAGTCAGGTGACTAGTCCATGCATAAGAAAGTTTAAAAATTTAATGCTAGCCCAAACACAACATGAATGATTCATCAATAACCAAAATAAAGCATCAATCGTAAAAAAAATTCACATAACAAAGTAACTGTGTCAGCCACACTCAAGGGAGTAACCACTTCACGACACCCAAGAATACAACATCTTGGACGCATTAGAGATGTACCCAAAAACAATAAACAACTGCTAAGGTAAGATGCATCAAATGCAATTGTACCTAAACAACTTTGAAAAAAGTTACAGGTAGGTTATAAGTTACAATGGTTCTCAATACAAAAGAGTTATGTGTCTATAATTCATTTCAAGTTTCAACTACATGACACCTAATGGGTGTACAAATTCCCAGAGTTCCCAGTGTGAAAACATAGGCTCTGATACCAAGTGTAATGCCCCGCCAGGGAACCCGGGAGAAAATAACCTAAAACAAGCTACTAAGTTTATAGAATAATTTTTTTTCTTAAGGGTTAACAAACAATAATGAATAACAAAGAGGAAGCAGTATAACATAAAGACAATACATACTCATTTACATAATTCTTTTATAGATTACAAATCTCAAGGGTTCCTTGACGTAGATTACATATATATTAATTAATTATTTTAGTTTAAGTATAATTACAAATATCTCATATACAAATGAATAACAAGTACATCCAATACATAAGGTATAAACATAATGAAACAATATCCTCTACACAAGTTGTAGGGTATGTCATAATAGTCAAATACAAAGTACCAATATGATATTTATAAAGGAACTGAAATAATGATATAAGAATGTATAATGTAAGAAGATAAGAATACATCCCCAAAAATGATGAACAAGAAGATACAACTACTACCATGGATCATCCAACACTGGTACATGAATGTCATAATCTCAAATAGTAAAAGAATCACTACCACCTGACCTAGTGGAACCTAAGGTCCACTCCCACCATGCTGAGGAGATAACAATAGATCCCACTTGGATAATAAACACCAAAAACCAACACAAAACAACACCTAGGCCAAGGGATCCTGAAAGCTCTCTATCTCAAAAAGGTACAACACCAATTACAAAGATAAAACATACTCAAATAGAGGCAACCAACACATGTAGGAAACCTAAGATACATAAAGGGAAGTGTCATCACATGAGCCAACTCTAAGGTTATCCTGGTAGTCTCTCTAGACCCCAACGCCCTAGTGACTCTATGCGGTATTAGTAATCCTCTCATACAGACGAGGTACCAACTATGCTATATCTAGTCCACATAAGTGGAAAGCATCTTCCCACTCCCATCCTAGTCAAGACCTCAATCAAGTACTCAGGCATGAGTGAGGCACACATTATCTTATTAATTTATTTTAAACTCTTAATGTATTAAAGTTATCACTTTATTAAGTAACTTGTGGACTCTGACGCCTCAAAAACAAGCCACTTCCCATCTATACACTCAGATAACCTACCCTAATGCTCCAACAAAAATAACACAGAGAAGAATGAACCAATACCACAAAAGCTTCTCATAAATCATAAATCATGATAATCACCAAAGTAAAATAATGGAGCATGGTAGAGAACAACACATCCTATTAAAGGATCAAATAGTCCATCTCAATATAGACATTATCAAAGATCATCCATCCCATAATGGATATCTCAACAAAACAATAACAATCCTCATAGTCTTATATCACAAGACCAACGATAATCATAACATCAATGGCATCCATCTATAAATATGAAGTAGCATAATCCATAAAGATAATCATCCAAAATGTAGAACAATCATAGTAGAGAACATAAGGTGACCAAGTAAATCAAACTCAATTATAATAATGGTCATCACCTTTTTGGTCAACTAAAAAACAAAATTGAGACACAATACAACATACGAGATCACTCATAGATATCACAGAATCATACATGATCCAATTGAAACTTCAAAATGGTTATAAAGATTCTCCGCATAAAATAAAAAATAAAAAGATATAAATTCATATAAAAATATGATGATCGAATAAGGTTTGGTACAATGATCGTGACCAAGTCAACATCACAAAGC
>BSBK01012570.1:0-41821 GCA_027943335.1 Chamaecyparis obtusa
TGTACAGAACCTGTTACTCTAGACAGGACGAAATGGTTGGATTTCATCATCCAAGATGATATGCTATTCAGAGGGAGTCAGTTGTGCATTCCATGAAGTTCTATGAGGGAGAATCTCATCAAAGAGAAGCATAGCGGAGGATTGGCTAGACATTTTGGTCGTGATAAAACCATTGGTTTGGTTAGTGAGAATTATTATTGGCCACAGTTGCAGCAAGATGTGAAGAAATTTGTATAGAGTTGCAGAGTATGTCAAATGGCGAAAGGAGTGAAGCAGAATACAGGGTTGTACCAGCCATTGCCTATACCAGAGAAGCCTTGGGAGGATATCAGTATGGACTTTGTTCTTGGTTTACCGAGGACACAGTGGGGACATGATTCAATTTTTGTAGTAGTTGACAGATTTTTGAAGATGGCACATTTCATTCCCTGCAAGAAGACTAATGATGTTGTTCATGTAGCCGAATTGTTTTTCAAAGAAGTAGTGAGACTTCATGGTCTGCCAAAGACCATAGTTTTAGATCAGGACACTAAGTTTGTTGGATATTTCTGGCAAACGTTGTGGAAGAAGTTGAAGACAGATTTGAAGTTGAGTTCATCACATCACCCACAGACTGATGGACAGACAGAGGTGGTGAATAGGAGTTTGGGAAATCTGCTGAGATGTTTGGTTGGGGATAAGCCAACAGGATGGGATTTGATTTTACCACAGGCAGAATTTGCATACAATAATTCTGTCAACAGGAGCACGGGTAAATCACCATTCCAGATTATATATGGAAGTAGTCCAAGAAATGCATCTGAGTTGAGAAATATAGATAAAGGAGAAATAAGTAGTGCTGAGGCTGAGGATTTTGTAGAACATTTGAAGAACATCCATGGGGAGGTGAGGAAGCATATTACCAAGATGAACGCACAGTATAAAGCTAAGGCAGATGAGAAAAGGAGGTATAAAGAATTTCAGGTTGGTGATGAAGTCATGGTTCATTTGCGGAAGGAGCGGTTTCCAGTTGGTACATATAACAAGTTGAAAATGAAGAAGTTTGGACCATGTAAGATATTGAAGAAGCATGATTCAGGAAATGCATATGAGGTAGAATTGCCTAGTGAGCTGAATATTTCACTAGTGTTTAACATTTCAGATCTGACAGAGTATCATGAAGGAGGTGTTGAAGATGAGATCACAACAGCACAGTGGAGTATTCCAGCAACTAGTTCAGACACTAAGGAGATCGAAGACATACTGGACAATCGTGTTGGTAGAAGCACAAAGAATAGGACATATGAAGAGTATTTGGTCAAATGGAAAGGACGACCTGTAGAAGATTCATCGTGGCTAACAAAGGAGGAGGTTAACCATCTTGGTTTTCCTCTGCACACCTGAGTCGTGACAGGGTCACTTCTCAAATTACCCTGGGTGTCTGATGCAGGAGCATCCTGGGTGTAACAGCAATCTTGCATCACCCAAAAATATTTCTGTTTTTATTTTCAATAAGGGCTACTTTTGTGCAGAGCTGCTATTTATGGAAAGTTACTATTTTTGGTAATTTTCGTATGTGCTTAGAATGATCTGATTTCTTTCTTGGAGGTTCATTTTGGTCATATAAGTGATGAAGGATGCTCCCCTTAATACCACAAACACATAACAGATATAGAGAAACAACAACAAAATGCAAGAACAAAAAATTGGCTTCTTATTATCTCCACAAATGTGGAATTACAAACTTTCAGAATTACAATATGCAAAGCCACATGGGCATTCCCTTACAATATTCTGTAGGAAAAAGCCTCGAACTATTACCCAGATCTACTACCCAGAACTATTCTGAACTTCCTAAGACAATAATACAGCCTTCCTTATATAGGCAATTTTCCACCGCCTGGGAAGGTTCCAGAATTTTAGCCAATAAGGCCGACCAAACTTAGAATTATTTTTATTTTACATTTCATTACATCATAGTCGGCTCAAAATAAATTTTGAAACCCGAACAGAAATTTTGAAGAAAAATCATTTTCCGCCATTTCAAGTGACCCAACTTCCGAAGACCATAAGTCATCACCAGTTGACCTGATTGACTATTGTAACCCCATTTCGGAAAGGGCGCGAGGAGCTCTACAACATTTGAATTAAGCAAGCTTCATTCAGCCCAAAATTTGACCTCATCCGGGGCCTCTAAAGCCTTCAAAACTGAGTTCAAAGTTTCTGTCCCCTGCTGCCAATACCGAAAATCTTCAATATCTTCCAATATACACTTGATCTGGCAATGAAACTTTACCGGCAGACTTGTATGACCAAAATGAACCTCCAAGAAAGAAATCAGATCATTCTGAGCACATACGAAAATTACCAAAAATAGTAACTTTCCATAAATAGCAGCTCTGCACAAAATAGCCCTTATTGAATATAAAAATAGAAATATTTTTTTTTTGGGTGATGCAAGATTGCTCTTACACCCAGGATGCTCCTGCATCAGACACCCAGGGTAATTTGAGAAGTGACCCTGTCACGACTTAGGTGTGCAGAGGAAAGCCAAGACGGATAACCTCCTCCTTTGTCAGCCATGATGAATCTTCAACAGGTCATCCTTTCCACTTGACCAGATATTCTTCATATGTCCTGTTCCTTGTGCTTCTACCAACACGACTGTCCAGTATATCTTCGATCTCCTTAGTGTCTGAACTAGTTGCTGGAATACTCCACTGTGCTGCTGTGACCTCATCTTCAACACCTCCTTCATGATACTCTGTCAGATCTGAAATGTTAAACACTGGTGAAATATTTAGCTCAGTAGGCAATTCTACCTCATATGCGTTTCCTGAATCATGTTTCTTCAGTATCCTACACGGTCCAAAATTCTTCATTTTTAGCTTGTTATATGTACAACCTGGAAACCGCTCCTTCTGCAAATGAACCATGACTGCATCACCAACCTGAAATTCCTTATACCTCTTTTTCTCATCTGCCTTAGCCTTATACTGTGCGTTCATCTTGGTAATATGCTTCCTCACCTCTTCATGTATGTTCTTCAAGTGTTCTACAAAATCTTCAGCTTCAGCACTACTTATTTCTCCTTTATCTATCTTCCTCAATTCAGATGCATTTCTTGGACTACTTCCATATACAATCTGGAATGGTGATTTATCCGTGCTCCTGTTGACAGAATTATTGTATGCAAATTTCGCCTGTGGTAAAATCAAATCCCATCTTGTTGGCTTATCTCCAACCAAACATCTCAGCAAATTTTCCAAACTCCTATTCACCACCTCTGTCTGTCCATCAGTCTGTGGATGATGTGATGAACTAAACTTCAAATCTGTCTTTAACTTCTTCCACAATGTACGCCAGAAATATCCAACAAACTTAGTGTCCCGATCTGAAACTATGGTCTTTGGCAAACCATGAAGTCTCACTACTTCTCTGAAAAACAATTCTGCTACATGAACAGCATCATTAGTCTTCCTGCAGGGAATGAAATGTGCCATCTTTGAAAATCGGTCAACAACTACAAAAATTGAATCATGTCCCCGCTGTGTCCTCGGTAAACCAAGAACAAAGTCCATACTGATATCCTCCCAAGGCTTCTCTGGTATAGGTAATGGCTGATACAACCCTGTATTCTGCTTCACTCCTTTCGCCATCTGACATACTCTACAACTCTGTACAAACTTCTTCACATCGTGCTGCAATTGTGGCCAATAATAATTTTCAGCAACCAAAGCAAGGGTTTTATCACGACCAAAATGTCCAGCCAATCCTCCACTATGCTTCTCCTTGATGAGATTCTCCCTCATAGAACTTCGTGGAATGCACAACTGACTCCCTCTGAATAGCATATCATCCTGGATGATGAAATCCAACCATTTTGTCCTGTCTAGAGTAACAGGTTCTACACAAGCTTTCCAAGCTTCACCAAAATCAGGATCCTCTGGGTACAAATTTTGGAGTTCCTTGAACCCAACCACTTCAATCTGCATTTCTATCAGCAATAGTTGCCTTCTGCTAAGAGCATCTGCAACCCTATTAGACTTTCCACTCCTGTGTTTCAAAACAAATGTATAACTTTGCAAAAACTCAACCCATTTCAAATGCCTTTGATTCAATTTTCCTTGACTATTCAAATATTGCAAAGCTTGATGATCAGTATACAAAACAAACTCCTTAGGAAGCAGATAGTGCCTCCACTTTTTCAATGCCTGAACTATAGCATAAAATTCCTGATCATAAACAGAATATTTTCTCTTGGCATCATTTAATTTCTCACTGAAATAAGCAACAGGTTTACCTTCTTGGCTCATAACAGCTCCTATTGCAGTACCACTAGCATCACAATCTACTTGAAACACCTTATTAAAATTTGGAAGTGCTAAAACGGGTTGTTCTGTAACTTTTTGTTGCAACAATTGAAAACTCTTTTCTACCCCATTAGTCCACTTAAACTCTTTTCTATCCCCTCTCATTGTTTCAGTCAAGGGTCCACAAATACTGCTAAAATTTTTGATAAACTTTCTATAAAAGCTAGCTAGACCATGAAAAGATCTTACCTCAGTAGCACTCCTCGGAGTAGGCCATTCAAGGATAGCCTGTACCTTCTCTGGGTCCATTTTTAGACCTTCTGCTGAAACTACAAAACCCAAATACACTAACTCTTTCTTCACAAAACTGCACTTCTTCAAATTAATCAACAAGTTCTCATCTCTCAACTTCTCAAACACCATACGAATATGCATCATATGCTCATCCAATGTCTTACTAAAGATCAAAATATCATCTAGGTAAACAATGACAAACTTACCTAGAAATTCTTTCAGAACCTCGTTCATGAGCCGCATGAAAGTGCTCAGTGCATTGGTTAGCCCAAAAGGCATGACTAACCACTCATATAGTCCTTCCTTTGTCTTGAAGGCAGTCTTCCATTCATCTCCTTCTCTGATCTGAATCTGATGATATCCACTTTTCAGATCTATCTTTGAGAAATACACAGCTCCACTCAAACAGTCCATAATATCATCCATTCGTGGCAATGGAAACCTGTACTTGATTGTGATCTTGTTTATTGCCCTAGAATCTGTACACATCCTCCATTCTCCATTCTTCTTTGGTGCTAATACTGCTGGTACAGCACAGGGACTCAGACTCTCACGGATCAATCCTTTCTGTAACAGTTCATGTACTTGTCTGTTCAACTCCTCACTTTCTGCAGGTGTCATTCTGTGTGCTGCCTTATTCGGCAAACTCGCTCCTGGGATCAAGTCCATCTGATGACTGATCCTCCTGACTGGTGGTAATCCGTCAGGCATGTTATCGGATACAATATCATGAAACTCATTCAACAAATCTGCAACTTCTAAGGAACATCTTCTACTTCCTCTTTACCAGCTTTTGGAATTAAAGCAAAACATACATGCTCATGCCTCATACCATCTAGGAAATTTCTTCCATCAACAAAAGTTATCCTTGCATTACCACATACCTTTTCTTCAGTCTCCTTCAATGGTTTTAGCTTATGTCGCACTCCATCCTTTGTTAGGGAATAGGTATTTGCACGACCATCATGTACAGCACATCTGTCAAACTGCCATGGTCTACCCAACAACATATGACATGCATCCATAGATATGATATCACACAATACCTCATCTTGGTATCCGCCAACCTTAAACTTTACTAGGCATTGTTCATTAACCATGACCTTATGGTCATCCTGTACCCAGGTAATCCAATATGGATGTGGGTGTTTCTGTCTCTTGAGCTTCAACTTTGTCACCATCTCTTCTGACACCAAATTGTCAGTGCTTCCACTATCAATAATCACATCACAACATTTACCTTCGCACTTGCACCTAGTGCGAAACAGGCTCCTTCTTTGCTCAGGTTCATTCTCACCACTCAACAGGACTCTTCTGTTAATCAACGTTTCTCCTCTTTCAGCATCTTCAGAATTTGATGATCTGGCATCTTCATCTACATGTGCAACTCTGGCCTGGCCTTCATTTCTCCTATCTGTTCTGCCTTGGCGCTGAGGACATTCAAATGCCCTATGACCTTCTTCTCCACAGTGAAAACATGTTCCACGGAAGCCACCTCTTCCAGATCCTTGTCCTCTTCCTCTTCCTCTCTGATCTCTATTATTCTGATCCTGGAAGCGATTGGAATTATTTCCACGCTGATTCTGACTGCTACTGGCCTCATCCTTCTTTTTCAGATCTTCATTTCGGCCACCATATGACCATCCACCAGATCGTTCCCCGCGACCTCTTCCGTTTTGTCTGCTCTCAAACTTCTTGTTTAGCTTTTCCTCTACTTTTAGGGAAAATTGGTATGCCTCCTCAATACTGTTCATTCGAACCAGATTCAACTCCTCCTGAATGCTTGGCCTTAACCCATTAAGGTATCGGGCAACTTTCTCCTTATCAGCTTCTGCATGGCCTGTTCTGATGAGGAGTCGATAGAACTCTTCTGTATACTCCTGAACAGATCTTCCTGCTTGCTTCATACTCTGCATTTTCTTCAGTAGGTCAAGCTCATAATCAACAGGAATGAACTATCACTTCAATTTATCCACCATCCGATCCCATCTTGTGATTTTATCTTTCCCTCTTCTATTTCGCTCTAATTGAATTTCTTGCCACCAGCTCTTCGCATGACCTTTCAGTCTGGCCTTCGCAAATTTGACCCTATCAGGATCCTCAACATCTTCATACTCAAAATATTCCTCACATTCGTTGATCTAGTCGATCAATTCTTCTGGGTTAAGATTTCCAGAAAATGTAGGAACCTCAATCTTAGGTCTTTTCCCAATCTTAGAAATGGCCCGAAAAAGTCTTTCTTCCTCCTGGTTCACAATTTCGACTTCTCCTTCTTGATATTCTTCTTCGGCTTCATCCTCTCTTTCATTTCTGACATTAAGATTCATTCCTCTGCGAATCTCTTCTTGCAATGCTCGCACTTGTCTCTGTAGCTCTCTAACCTCAGGTGTTACAACACCAGCTCTTCCGCCACGTTCCCTTCGTGGAGGCATTTTCGCGATGCGCACTGAAACCCTAGCCACGGTCCTGGTGCAAACTGCCTCACAGTCGGTGATCTGTTTACACACTCAAGAACTCCTACTCTGATACCACCTAATGAAGGGTGCTCCCCTTAATACCACAAACACATAACAGATATAGAGAAACAACAACAAAATGCAAGAACAGAAAATTGGCTTCTTATTATCTCCACAAATGTGAAATTACAAACTTTCAGAATTACAATATGCAAAGCCACATGGGCATTCCCTTACAATATTCTGTAGGACAAAGCCTCGAACTATTACCCAGATCTACTACCCAGAACTATTCTGAACTTCCTAAGACAATAATACAGCCTTCCTTATATAGGCAATTTTCCACCGCCTGGGAAGGTTCCAGAATTTTAGCCAATAAGGCCGACCAAACTTAGAATTATTTTTATTTTACATTTCATTACATCATAGTCGGCTCAAAATAAATTTTGAAACCCGAACAGAAATTTTGAAGAAAAATCATTTTCCGCCATTTCTAGTGACCCAACTTCCGAAGACCATAAGTCATCACCAGTTGACCCGATTGACTATTGTAACCCCATTTCAGAAAGGGCGCGAGGAGCTCTACAACGCTTGAATTAAGCAAGCTTCATTCAGCCCAAAATTTGACCTCATCAGGGCCTCTAAAGCCTTCAAAACTAAGTTCAAAGTTTCTGTCCCCTGCTGCCAATACCGAAAATCTTCAATATCTTCCAATATACACTTGATCTGGCAATGAAACTTTACTGGCAGACTTGTATGACCAAAATGAACCTCCAAGAAAGAAATCAGATCATTCTGAGCACATACAAAAATTACCAAAAATAGTAACTTTCCATAAATAGCAGCTCTGCACAAAATAGCCCTTATTGAATATAAAAATAGAAAATTTTTTTTTTTGGGTGATGCAAGATTGCTCTTACACCCAGGATACTCCTGCATCAATAAGTCTGCCAGTAAAGTTTCATTGCCAGATCAAGTGTATATTGGAAGATATTGAAGATTTTCGGTATTGGCAGCAGGGTACAGAAACTTTGAACTCAGTTTTGAAGGCGTTAGAGGCCCCGGATGAGGTCAAAAATTTGGGTGACGGGCACTTGCGCGGGGCAAGCCTGTAGAGCGCTTCGTGGCGTTTCTGAAATGGGGTTATAATAGCTGATCTGGTCAACTGGTGATGACTTATGGTCTTCGGAAGTTGGACCACCTGAAATGGCAGAAAATAATTTTCTTCAAAATTTCTGTTCGGGTTTCAAAGGTTATCTTGAGCCGACTATGATGTAATAAAATGTAAAATAAAATAATTCTAAGTTTGGTCGGCCTTATTGGCTAAAATTCTGGAACCTTCCCAGGCGGTGGATAATTGCCTATATAAGGAAGGCTGTATTATTGTCTTAGGCAGTTCAGAATAGTTCTGGGTAGTAGATCTGGGTAATAGTTCGAGGTTTTGTCCTACAGAATATTGTAAGGGAATGCCCATGTGGCTTTGCATATTGTAATTCTGAAAGTTTGTAATTCCACATTTGTGGAGATAATAAGAAGCCAATTTTCTGTTCTTGCATATTGTTGTTGTTTCTCTATTTTTGTTATGTGTTTGTGGTATTAAGGGGAGCACCCTTCATCAAAATGTCACCTGGTGAATTATTGACCTTCCTCCATCTCACCCCCTCCCCCATGGATTCAGTCATAGAAAGGATCTTCGGTTCTTGGTAGGTCATACTGTGAGTACTTAGAATATATATTTTCTAAATAGCTTCCAGTCTTTTAGTCACAACCGTGGTTAAAGTTACCATGCATCCTCCAAAATGACCATTAATTCTACCTAAAATATTAAATTCCTTCGAGGACGACCATGCATCATCACTACTTTGTTTTGATCACGTCTAATCTGTAACCCCTCATCATTAAATGTATTGTCTCCCATTCTATATGAAGTGGGCTGAGCGAGTTTCTCGGTGGGTAAAAACTATTTGAAGGAATTCTTGCTCTGGATTGTGTGTCACATAGTTATGATTAAGTACGCAATAGTAAGAAATTGGCTAAAATAAGCAAACCTCAAATAGTATATTTAGATAATTTTGTGTCAGTGGAAGGGTGAATCCATTGAACATTTAAAGTTTAATAGGATTCTTATAGTTAATTATACATGTCCAAATATCTTTTAGACATATTTAAATGTCTCTTTTATATAATTATGTGTTTAACATTACTCAATCATATTTATTTCAAGTAATTAAATATCATATAGATTCATTATTTAAATGGAGAACTCAACTAATTATATATGTCGTTAACCCAATCTATATATTTAAAAATAATAATAATCTTATCATGATTAAAAACATATTTTTACAAGCTAACATCTCATTACCATTTTCTTAAAGAGTGTATATAGGAATACATAACTCAAACCTTTTATTTGTATATAAGATGAATTATAATAAAATATATTTATTTCATCTTATGTACAAAATATTGCATATGTGGAATCATTACTCATTTATTATCTACTTAGTTGTGATAGGTTATAATGGCATCACATTAATCTTTGAGACTACTCTCTAAGGTTTATGTTAAAAAAATATTAACTTGTAAACACCTTAAGATAATATAAACAATGAATATCATTTATAGATAAATAATAATCTATACCATTCATGATGGACCCATGTCTCTTGGTTAAAGCCTTGTATACCGTGACACATAACACTTGAATATTGTTTCCACCCTCTTGATTACTCAAGTCCATGCTTGAATGAAACTCACACATAGTGATTAGTGGATATACTAAGAAAAATTGAAAATACATTAATTTATTCATACACATCATATTATGAAATAACCAAGTAACTTGAACAATACATCCAAGGAAAATTTTCTTTTTGTATTATACAATTTATGTGGCCCTCATTCAATATTTATTGTTTTCATATACTTTTCGTTATGACCTCTTTGAACGCATCAGTTTGACACACTAGAAGTACTCTACCCATCATTACACTAAATAAGAAAATGGTCAACCAAAGGCATAAGGTGTGAATACAAAGGGTTAATGTGAGTATATATAGTATTCCCTATCAAATCTAAAATGATGATTGATATTTTGGAGTATTAGAAGCATATAAATATGGTTGGACAATAGAACATGATCACTATCATTTGCAACCATACCTACAAGTTGCTTTACATTCCTTTATATTCAACTACCATTATAATAAGTTTAGTTCTATTGATTAGAATTAAATCAATTGAGACACATTAAAATAATATGGAGATATTGCATCAATGAGACATGAAAAGTACACAAACTTGTAAAAGGTGAAATTGGACTAGTTAACCCAAGCAATGAAACCATAATCAAGAGATAACCATAAACAAACATTCACTTTTTGTGGGGCATCACATCCTTCCCCCCTAAGATTAAACTTCCTCCTAGAAGTTAGTAAAGCGATAAATGCCTACCCTTGGGAACATCTATAAAGTGAGCATATAAAGCTTCTCCCTTGGTATAAAATGTATAAATTTTCATTTTACCATCGAACATATCATTATAAAATAAGTATCCATAAGGAAATTTCCCCACAATCAAGAGTAACACAACATTCTTCTTATGTTTTCCCTATTTATGAGGTATGAAATTGAAATCACCCTAAAAAATGTAACTCATATTTTCTTACAACATAAAGATATAGTTACATTAAATATGGTTTTATTCACAATAATTATGTTCTCTTCTTTTTCGCCCTTTAAAAAAAAAAACAAAGAAAACAACACACTCAATAACTAAATGTCGTAAAATTATAAGGGTGCCACTTGATATGAACATTGTCATTAATAAAATGATACATATCCATCACATCATACTCGTCATACTTAAGTATCCAATTAACCTTCTCTTTAATTATTATTCTCTATCAATTTGTTTCTCACATGAATAACCAAAAGAAACATAATAATCATATAGATCACCACAATGGAACTCACTTATATCACAACACAAAACTCACACAAAATGGGATGAGGATGCCTAGTGTCCAAAATTCTCCTCTGAGAATCCATATCACATAAATAACTATCATCAGGTCCTCCCTGAGGTACCTATAAAAAAAATATCATAGGATCTAGGGGAAATGGATAGTAACCATCCCATATTGGTCTCATTTACCCCTACATAGAAATTCCCTAGGCCATCTACTCGCCCCATACAACCTGTCAGGGACCCTTCATGAGTATGACAGTCTACATAAATCACATCACAATACACAAGCTATTAGTAACAAACATTCATTAAAGCCTCGAAACTAGAAAACTTAAGTTTAAATCAAATAAATAATCAAAAGATAAAAATGATGATAAAATTTTAACGATGGCCACCAAGAAATAATTTTTTTAAAAAATGATAAATCATAATAACAAGTCCTTGAGGCAAAAGGGAAAATTTTATAAAGCATTTAATCAATAACTTAAATAAATTCAAGACTACTAGCTCCATCAATTCAAGATCAAATAAATAATCAAAATAAAAATCTAGTACCACATGATCTTTTACAACATAATCACTTTGTGACTCCAATCAATTCACCTAAGGGGGAGGAGGGTAATAGGGTGGTCTTAGCCACACTGAGCTCATAAATAAATCTCAATATCATCGTATCCAAGTCCCACACAACCTGAGATAATCATATAGTAAATGTATCATCAATGATAGCTCTTCTCATTCTTGAAAGGTACACTTAGGTACATCATCACCCATGGGTACACATATCAAGGAATAGGTTTACACTATGAACCAACAAATGTGGCTCTACATGTGGGGGAGTCTATGGGTACTAACATCCATCAAATTCTTACACTCAATGAAGGGCCTCTATCTCCCAACATGGCATGCACCTCATATAGAAGAAATGAATCCACTATGGAGCTATGATCAACATAATATTTTATTGTAAGAATCCAATGTGGTCCTCTATCACTCAACGCCTGATTACATGGTGTGACTCTCATATAGCGTATACTATGGGGATACTACCAACATAACATAATACAATACATGACTAATAGCATTCATTTTAAAACCCAAATACTTCACCATCACACCACAATACAATGACACATTCATAACTTTTGTTAGATATACACAACTTTCACGAAGGGCACACTTAGGTGAATATTCAATGGCATTCACCTCTCCCTTATCCAAGTTGGATGGAACATATATCACCCACTTGGTATACAACACATTTACTGGTCTCATCACGTGTCACTACACATATACATTTATGGAATTCACTATACAAAAGTAAAGGACACATATACATGCACTCTGGTAGCTCAACAAAGTTATTTTTCATAAAAGAAAGTTCATATGAAATTTGTTTTGTATTTCCTTGTTTGATGATTCACATGGATCTTTTTTCTTTTGCGTGTATTTGAAACAACATAATTTACATAATAATTTTAACTTATGATATAAAGTGATTAGGCCCAAAAGATCCCAGAGTATAAACCCTACTCTGATACCAAAATGTAATGACCAACTTTTACACTAGACTAGTCATCACACAACCAATTTAATCTACTCAAACATAGGGAATAACATCATAATTTTTTTAAAAAATACAAGGACATGCTGCATATATCAAGCAATATAGTATGGTTTCTCTTGTTAAGTCATTTAGCTAAAATCCAACATGATAATACATCTATCTAGTACAATAACTTTATAACAATGTTTAAAGAACAAACATAACTTGCAATTGCATAACTGAGACTCTCTTCATGTTCCATTTTTATTTTTTCTCTCATCCCAATGACTTGTTCCTGCATACAAGTATACCAAACTAGGTGCGTAATATAAGATCCATTAAAAGTTAGATACATGATCATGTAGATAATACTCTCTACAATATGTCAAATAGATAAATAAAGAGGTAGTTACATCATAGTAATGACAAACGGAAGGAATGTATGAGCCATCAAGAAGGAGTAATCCATTATTATTTTAATTCTTCAAGGACACATTACCCAAGTCTTTTCAAGGAATCCAATAAATAGATCTCTAAAAGTTACATTCCCATTAAAGTAAGTTTACTCAGTAGTTACTCAATAAGCTTCCTACCAATTACCCTAAAGTGTCATTATAAACAAATTTCCTAAATTGATACATGATTATCATTAGATTGATGCATGAATATCATAAGATGAATTCCAATGAAAAATAATAATAACAAATGTCATGCTCTCCTCCCATCAAAATGACATCATGAGGCATTTGAGGTCCTAGTCAACCCCCGTGCAAGTAAAATATTTTTGCTCCATTATGATCAAGGGTGAGATTGATTCCATGTCACAACTTAATAGATAGGCTATCCATTAAGGATCTTAGAAACTCTAACAAACTTAATCCTAGTCATCGTTGTCTAATCGATTAAGAATAACCAACTTAACCATGTTTCACCTTACTTTCTACATAATCTATATAAACATAGTGATATTTCCATATCAAGATAAAAGGATCTATTTCACCATTATTTCATTAAAACTATAGGATAATAATTGCATTGGTATAATGAAAATTACTTACTTCAAATCAACATCCCATTGACATACAAACAAGCTCTCATGTGTTTTAACATAGTATTAACAAGGTTCATAATTAAAAACTCAAATAAGGGATTTCAGACACTATAAAAATGATAGATGACTACTTTGAAGTGAAGGTAAACAATTTCAAAATAGGGAAACATGGTTGATATCTTTCCATGCTAGTAAGCACAATACGAATATCAAGATTAACTATGGATAACTTCATTATAACTTCTTGTCCCATATTCACTATGACTTCATCTAATTAAAGATTGACCCACTCCTATCCCTAACACACCACTCTAAAAGAATACTTGTTATTTCTTAGGTAAAATCTTATAATAAAAGAAATCATAATTAATAGTATCAATGTAAGTAAAACCCAACCAATCATAATCACTCCTATACACCTATACCTATAAATAGCTTAAAGGAACTAGGAAGGATTTACCTCTACATCCCCAGTTTCAGCTTCTTTAGAAAACAATCATTTTAACTGATGCTATTATATATCTCTCTTGATATCAATTTTAAAAGCAAGAATTATTTCTAAATTGATACAAGAACATTTTTCTTTACTCTTGAAAGCATTTCTTCTCATTCAACTTCATTTCTTACTATTCTACGACTAGTTATCTCTAATGTTAAACCCTGTAAGAGAATTTATAAAATAAGAAATTCTAACTAGTACATAGTTATATATATTTATAAGAGAAGATACATGAGAAAATCTGGAACATATAATACCCAAACTTCTTCTAACATAATATGTTGCAATGAATAGATTCCTTTATTATTTGTTCACTACAATAACTAATATCACACCTCTGAAGTCTTATTGGCTACTAAGACTAGCTCGTTTATTGCCAAGGATTGCCAAGATCTTAATGACTTACTTTCTCTGGAGTTTACCATTGTCATCTAATAAAATAACAATATCATAATGAAGTTTATAAACATGAAATGCTTTTCATAAAAGTTTATTGAATTAAAGGAGAACATACATATGTAATTAATAGAAAATAGAAAGAAAATGATATATATATTTAATCCATATTTTATATCTTAAACTTTCCTTAGAATGTTCATACTACACTGATAATTTGAAGCAAAGAAAGGATGAAGGGATTGCATACCTTGACAAAAAAGAATATTGTAATACGCATTAATCATAATATGCCATTGAATTGTTGATTTTCAAGCTTCCCCCTATGCGCTGGGCATGAATGCACCACTTTGAAAGTAAAAATAAGACTGTGATCCTTTTCCCAAGTGAAAATATACAACTAGCTATTGTAGTCCATGGGACTACATTATTTGTAAGATCTCCCACAAGCGCAAGTGTAAAGCCAGTTTGGCTAACCTTTTCGAGCATCCTCTCTCAAGGGGAAATTGTACTTAATCAAAAGGTAACAAAGCAATCTCTTGTTGAAGCAGCTCCATGAACACCATGTTATGCCACAAGTTTTTTGTTATACCATTTCATCTGTGTAATGTGTACTCAACCCTTGTCACTACCCATGCTTATCCGCAGAACCTCTATTCACACCTTGCCTCCACCATATTTATCATTTTTGCGGTCGACATCACTCATATGTTTAAACGGGATCCCTCCTTTCAGAGGCTTGAAACCCTTGACAAAGTCAAGGAATTTATTGGTTTTTTAAATAGATTTGGCTGCACTGAAGTCCAAATCACCAAGATAACGATTAAATAGGCGACGGTAATCACCACAAGTGTAGAAAGAATATTGGAACCCAAAATCAAACTGCTAGAAGATTTCGGCCTTCAAGGTGAAACTCTGGCCAAGATTTTGGTGACCAATCCGACCATTTTGGGCATCAGCCTCGAGAATCATCTTCCTCCCAAGATGCAGTTTCTTAAGAATCTATTTCAGTCCCCAATAGTTCCTCATCAAATCCGTTCTTAGAGCCCCCTTTGTTTTGAGTTATAACCTGGAGAAGGTCTTGAAGCCCTCATTTTCTGGGAGAGATGGGGTGTTCAGGGCCTAGAGCTCCTTCGATTAAATAGGAGAGATCCCGCCATTCTGCCATCGGGTCTTCTTAGGGAAGTTGCAATCCCTCTCCACACACAAACTACCTTCCTCTTCCTTCCCAAAAATCTTGGCTCTCCCTATCCAATAAAAATTGCTATCACAGTGTAATCATTCCAAGATATGTACCAAGGAGTGTCGACTGGTCTTCAACACCATTCCTCTTAATTATCCTGTCATCGCTTTCTCTCTAGTACATTTGGCCTTTTTAAAAAAAAAATGTCGCCTGGTGAATTATTGACCTTCCTCCATCTCACCCCCTCCCCCATGGATTCAGTCATAGAAAGGACCTTCGGTTCTTGGCAGGTTGTACCGTGACTAGTTAGCATATATATTTTTTAAATAGCTTCCAACCTTTTAGTCAAAACTATGGTTAAAGTTACCATGCCTCCTCCAAAATGGCCATTAATTCTACCTAAAACCTGAAATTCCTTCAAGGACGACCATGCCTCATCAATGCTTTGTTTTGATCACCTCTGATCGGTAACCCCTCATCATTAAATTTATTGTCTCTCATTCTATATGAAGTGGGCTGAGGGAGTTTCTCACTGGGTAAAACTACTTGAAGGAATTCTTGCTCTAGATTGTGTTTCACATAGTTATGACTAAGTATGCAATAGTAAGAAATTGGCTAAAATAAGCAAATCTCAAATAGTATATTCAGATAGTAGTGTGTCGGTGGAAGGGTGAATCCATTAAACACCTAAAGTTTAATAGGATTCTTACAGTTAAATATACATGTCCAAATATCTTTTAGACATATTTAAATGTCTCTTTCATATAGTTATATGTTCAACATTACCCAATCATATTTATTTCAAGTAATTAAATATCATATATATTCATTATTTCAATGGAGAACTCAACTAATTATATATGTCATTAAACAAACCTATATCTTTAAAAAAAAAAAAAAGCTTATCATGATTAGAAACATATTTTTACAAGCTAACATCTCATTACCATTTTCTTAAAGAGTGTATATAGGCATACATAACTCAAACCTTTTATTTGTATATAAAATGAATTATAATAAAATATATTTATTTCATCTTATGTACAAAATATTGCATATGTGGAATCATTGCTCATTTATTATCTACTTAGTTGTGATAGGTTATAATGGCATCATGTTAATCTTTGAGACTACTCTCTAAGGTTTATGTTAAAAAAATATTGACTCGTAAACACCTTAAGATAATATAAACAATGAATATCATTTATAGATAAATAATAATCCGTACCTTTCATGATGGATCCATGTCTCTTGGTTAAAGCCTTGTATATCGTGACCCATAACACTTGAATATTGTTTCCACCCTCTTGATTACTCAAGTCCATGCTTGAATGACACTCACACATAGTAATTAGTGGATATACTAAGCAAAATTGAAAATTTATTAATTTATTCATACTCATCATATTATGAAATAACCAAGTAACTTGAACAATACATCCAAGGAAACTTTTCTTTTTTTATTATACAATTTATGTTGCCCTCATTCAAGATTTATTGTTTGCATATACCTTTCGTTATGACCTCTTTGGACGCATCAGTTTGACACACCATAAGTACTCTAACCATCATTACGCTAAATAAGAAAATGGTCAACCAAAGGCATAAGGTGTGAATACAAATGGTTAATTTGAGTTTATATAGTATTCCCTATCAAATCTAAAATGATGATTAATATTTTGGAGTATTAGAAGCATATAAATATGATTGGACAATAGAAGATGATAACTATCATTTGCTACCATACCTACAAGTTGCTTTACATTCCTTTATATTCAACTACCATTATAATAAGTTTAGTTCTATTGATTGGAATTAAATCAATTGAGACACATTAAAATATTATTGAGATATTGCATCAATCAGACATGAAAAGTACACAAACTTGTAAAAGGTGTAATTGGACTAGTTAACCCAAGCAATGAAACCTTAATCAAGAGATAACCATAAAAAAACATTCACTTTTTGTGGGGCATCACAAATCTGCATTCAAGTCACAAATGGTTTTGCATAAGTCTAAGAGATAAAAAGAAAAATGTGTGAAAAGTGAAAGTGAAAGTGATAGTGAAAGTAATAGTGACACTTCTGATGATGAAGTAGATGATCTTGAAGCACTCATGGCTAGAAGATTAAAAAGAGGAAAAGGAAAATATAAATGTAAACTTCCTATAATTTGTTTTTCATGTAACAAAGTTGGCCCTAGTGCAGCAAGATGTCTTGACATAAATGACAAGGATGGGGAAAGAGAAAGAAAGTACAAGGATAAGAGAGATAACATAGATCACTAAAGGTACAAAGACTACAAGGAGAAAGGTAAGAAATCCTATTATATTGCTTAATAGGAATTTGACAGTGAGAGTGATGATTTTGATATTGAAGTAGTTTATGTTACATTTCTATGAAAGATGATTTTGATGAAGATGAGAGAACTGCACTTGTTTCTTATGTGAGTAAAGGTGATAAATGGATTATTGATAGTGGTTGCTCACATCACATGACTGGTGATAAAAGTAAATTTTAAACCCTAGATCATTACAAAGTTAGAAGTGTTAAGTTTGGTAATGATGCACCATGTCCTATGAGAGGTAAAGGATCAATTAAGGTAACTGATAAGATAACATGTGAAAATTCCTATTGGATTGAATTTCTTAACTACAATTTGTTGAGTGTTGCATAGCTTAACAACACTAGTTACCAAGTGGAGTTACATCACAGAAAGGCTAAAATATTTGACGCCACTGGTGAAATAATTAGAAGTGGAGAATATACTAGAGGTAACTTGTTCTATCTAGATCTATCTAAAGAGACATATTTGTTTGCACAATTTGATGATGTATGGTTATGGCATAAGAGGCTATGTTATGTAAACATTGACAATTTGGTAAGTATTAGTAAAAAGAAGAAATGTATAGGTTTGACGAGATTGAAGAAACCTGATAATGTGATGTGTAAACAGTGTTAGTTGGGAAAAATGACAATATCTAGTTTCAAGAGCAAGACATTTACTTCTCAAAATATTTTGGATTTGGTTCATACTGACCTTTGTGGACCCATGGGTGTACAAAGTTATTGTGGTGCTAAGTACTTTATTCTGTTTGTTGATGACTACACTAGGATGATGCCTGTAATATATTTGAAAGAAAAATATAATGCATTTCAGTTGTTTAAGTGGTATTTGACAAAAGTTGAAAAAGAAATAGGTAAAAGCCTGAAATGTCTGAGATCTGACCGAGTTGGAGAGTTTATATCAAATGAGTTCAATATGTTCTGTAATGATAGAGGAATCAAGAGACATATGTCTACACCTAGAACACCTCCACATAATGGTATAACTGAGATGAGAAATAGGTCAACTATGGATTGTGTAAGAATACTAATGATTGAGAAGAATATTGCACAAAAATACTGGAGAGAAGCTATAATTACAATTGTTTATACCTTAAACAAAGTACAAATTAAAAAAGGTACAAATGCTACACCTTATAAATTATGGCATGGATATCCACCTAATGTAAAATATTTTAGAATCTTTGAAAGTAAATGCTATATACTGAAAGATAATAGGAATGGAAAGTTTGATGCAAAAAGTGATGAAGAAATATTCCTAGGTTATTCCACTAAGAGAAAAGCTTATAAGTATTTGAATTCTAACACTAACAAAGTTGTGGAAAGTGCAAATGTGAGAGTTGATGAGTATGCAGAGAATAATGAATTGGAAGGTAAACAAAAACCTAAAGATTATAGATCTTTTGTGTACATGGAAGAAGGAGAAGCAAGTAACACACTTACACCAGATGTAGAGTCACAGGTAAGCAATGTCGAGCATCAGGAGGATGTTGCCAACCAATCAAAAGTAAATAACTAAAAATTTTCATGATGAACTTGAAGATCAAGAAGAAAAGAAATATGAACCTACATTGGTACAATATGTAAGAAGACATCATAATCTTGAGAAAATCATTAGAGATAAGGAATCTAGAGTCTTGACCAGAAGTAAGTTGAAAGACCCTACATGTTTATTATGTGAGTTTGAGCCTAAGAAAGTAAACGATGCTTTGGAGAATGAAGATTTGATTTAAGCTATGAATGAAGAAATAGATCAAATAGAAAAGAATGATACCTGGACTCTAGTGTCGAGACCAGAAGACAAGAATTTTATTGGAACAAAATGGGTATTCAAAAACAAGATTAATAAACATGGACAAGTCATAAGGAACAAGGCAAGATTGGTATGCAAGGGTTATGCACTAGAAGAAGGAATAGACTATGGGGAAAATTTTTCCCCTATATCAATATTAGAAGGAGTGAGAACTCTACTTGCATATGCTGCATATAGAGATTTTAAAGTATATCAGATGGATGTTAGATCTTCATTTATGAATGGTATATTAGAAGAAGAAGTATACATTGATCAAACTAAAGGATTTATTGACCCAAACAAGAAAAATATGGTTTGAAAATTGTATAAGGCATTGTATGGATTGAAACAAGCCCCTAGAGCATGGTATGAGAGGCTCCACAATTATTTGATAAAGATTGTATTTACAAGGACAAATGACAACAACAATCCGTACATGAAAGCTGAAGAAGGTAAAGGGATTTTGTTAGCTAGAATTTTTGTGGATGATATCATATTTGGAGGACAAGATGCCCTATGTCAAAAATTTTCAAATGAGATGCAAACTAAGTTTGAGATGTCTATTTTTAGTGAGATAAATTTCTTTGTTGGATTGAAAGTCTATCAAATGGAGAAAGGTATCTTTATCACGCAATCTAAATATGTCAAAGAGATACTGAAATTTTTTGGTATGGAGGATTCTAGACCAGTAAGTACTCCTATGGCTACTCGGTAGAAACTATCTAAAATTGATGTTACTGCTGAAGTGAATCAAACCCTGTATAGATCCATGATTGGAAAGCTACAATATGTTGTCCACAGTAGACGAGATATAGCCCTAGTAGTTGGGATTGTGGCAAGATTCTCTTCCAATCCTAAGGAAAATCATATGATGGCTTGTACTACAAGAAGAATGATAAATTTGAACTGAGAGTATACACTTATGTAGATTGGGTAGGAAATATTGATGATAAGAAAACTACAAGCGGTGGAGCATTCTTTCTAGGAAAGAGATTAGTCTCCAGGACAAGCAAGAAATAGAACTGCATTTCCCAATCTACAACAGAAGCTGAGTATGTAGCAGTTGTAGTGAATTGTTCAAATTTGGTATGTATCAAGCAATTGTTGAAAGGAATGAAAGAGGAAATCACTTCTCACCAGTTTTTATTTTCTATGATAATACAAGTACTATCAACATATCAAAGAATCCAGTGATGCACACAAAGACTAAACATATTTCTATCAAGTACCATTACTTGAGAGAACTAGTACAAGATAAAGAAGTGAGAATGGAATATGTGAATACAAAGGAACAACTAGCAGACATATTCACAAAAGCTTTACCTAAGGATTCTCGTGAATATCTTAGAGGTAAATTAGGGGTTCTTCCCCTAACTGAGGCTGCCTAGTCAACTAGGAGCACTGCATCAAATGTGCTACACAAAATATCTGACAAATTGATGCAGGAAAGGTCACACTTTAGGATCTACCTAGAGTTGCAAAAAGTACAACAAAGTTGATAATCAGTCATAAGAAAGATGACAGAGGAAGAAATACTGATAATGAACTGACAAGATGACATTTACATATGGAAGATGTAAGTGCTAGATACTACTTTAGCATTATTGTCAAGGAGGGAGAGATTTAGATGAACACATAGGAATAAAGAACACCGAGGTATATGTTCCAAGATTCAGAGATTCAGAGAGAGTAATTGTGTGAACGGTCAAGCAAGGCTAAGTTATTGTGAATCAGAATGAAGCTAAGGATATTATAAATCTTTCTAATACACTGAAAAAGTTTTTGGATTGGTTGGTAAATCATGTGTTATTCATGTGGTGTTCCCATCAATGCCAAGGAGGGAGATTGTTAGAAACTATAATTGAAACAATTGTTTTATTGTTATTGATGTCAAACCTTAACTGGTAAGATAGTTGCTATCTAAGAAAGTACCATAATTATTGATTTCTTAAAAGGATTAGGGAAAGGGAGATAACAAGAGAACCTAAGGAAAGGTTGAGTTATTTGATACTTCAATAGGTACTTGATTATTTGGCACATTGATAAGATAATGATTTGTTTAACTAAATAAGAAGAAACATTGAAGAAGTAGGCTTAACCAAGAAAGAGTGAATAAATCTAGTTTAAGCTCAATGTCGACCGAGCTCCAGGGTTGAGTACACATGGGTAGTGTTGATTGAGCACCAGTATATGTCAAGTAAATTTAGTGTTGACTGAACATCAATTTATGTCGAGCGATAGGAAATTACTGAGCAAGAAAGTGTTAGCTGAGGAAGACAGTTTGTAGAGATGACTAAGTTATGCATTGTTGACCAAGGAGATGAACACGGTATTTACCAAGCATCAGTAATTTACATTTGGAGAAAGAATTAAGATTCCCAGCTGACATAGTTGAATTCTTGGGTTATGTAAATCATGTTGACTTTATTAATTGATTGTATGGAGAATTTAATGTATGGTAAATTATTTTATTATGGATTCAATGAGAATTTTGAAGATGTATCTAGAAGGAAGGATGAAGAACATAAATGTTGGAAGGATTCAATGAATCTGACCCAAACCTAAGATCTACAGATGAGATTAAGCGACAAAATATGGATCTACCTAATTAAAGAGGTATAAAGGAAAACCTAATTGTGAGGTTACAATGTGTGCTGAAGTTATTGATGTTATTAGCTGACAAGTCTAAGAAGAAGGCTGAAGGTGAAATTGTGAAGGAGTTGATCAGAGTTGTGATTGCTTGAAGCAAATTCTGAGCAGATCAGTGATGGAGATGAATTTGGAGCTCAGTCAATAAATCAACATATATGTGCGAATTCGATCTATTATTTTTAAAGTGAGTTGTATGTTTTTCAAATTAGAAACTACTATTACTTTCTAACCATTGTATCATTCAAAATCCTTTAATCAAGGTTGACCTAACAGTCATTGTTTAAATCCTTTAATCAAGGTGGCATTCTAATGGAATGTACTCAAATCCTTTAACCAGGTCACTTTTGACAGAGTGTTTAAATCATTTAACAGGGTCACACCTAGCAGTGTGTTTGTAAACTTTTAACAATGTTAGCTTTTCATAGAGCTCACTTCAGAAGAGTGAAAATATCAATAACATGTTACAAAGTGGTTTTTCCCAAGTTGGGTTTCCACTATAAATCCTGGTGTTATACTTGTGTGGATGTTTTGATGTGAATGTCTCTATATTCTGCAAGTTAATTACTTTTGGACAGTGGACTACATATTATTTGTTTTTTATATATATATTTTAAAGATCGGGTTCTATTGGTAATTAGATCTAAGATTCTTGAAGTGTTTAAAAGTTTAATTGGTACATCTGGACCTAAGAACAACTGACTCACCCCCGCCCCTCTTTTTTGTTCTAAATAATATTTACATGTCTCATATATGATGATATTACACAATGCATCAACTATACAACCCTTGGCAATAAACAAAAAAAGGAAATGGACATAATTATGACACATTGCCATAGCAATAAAAATAAAGTGCATTTATCCATGATAATTCAATGAACAATAGGAATAGGAAAGTGATGCAGGGGCATCCTGGGTGTAAGGGCAATCTTCCATCACCCAAAAATATTTCTATTTTTGTATTCGATAAGGGCTATCTTGTGCAGAGTTGCTATTTATGGAAACTGGCTATTTTTACTAAGTTGGTCTTATGATCTCGGAATGTTCTAATTTTGCATGTGGAGGTTCATCTCAGTCATATCAGCTTACCAGCAAAGTTTCATGGCTAGATCAGGTCTAGTTTTGAAGATATTAAAGATTTTCGTTATTGGCAGCAGGGTACAGAAACTTTGAACTCAGTTTTGAAGGCTTTAGACGCCTCGCATGAGGTTGAAAATTTGGGTGACAAGCACTTTGCACTATTCAAGCCTATAGAGCGCTTCGTGGCATTTCTGAAATGGGGTTATAATAGTCAATCGGGTCAATTGGTGATGACTTATGGTCTCTGGAAGTCAGGCCACCTGAAATGGAAAAAAATAATTTTTCTTCAAAATTTTTGTTCAGGTTTCAAAAGTTATTTTGAGCAGACTTTGATGTAATAAATTGTAAAATAAAATAATTCTAAGTTTGGTCGGCCCTAAGGGCTAAATTTCTAGAACCTTCTCGGGCAATGGAAATTGCCTATATAAAGAAGGCCCGTAGTGTTGTCTAGGGCAGTTCTGGGTAGTAGATCTGGGTATTCATTCGAGGCTTTGTCCTACAAAATATTGTAAGGGAATGCCCATGTGGCTTTGCATATTGTAATTCTGAAAGTTTGTAATTCCACATTTGTGGAGATAATAAGAAACCAATTTTTTGTTCTTGTATATTATTGTTGTCATTTCTCTATTTCTTTTATGTGTTTGTGGTATTAAGGGGAGCATCCTTCATCAAGTGGTATCAGAGCAGGAGTTCTTAAGTGTGTAAACAGATCACCGACTGTGAGGTAGTTTGCACCAGGACTGTGGTTAGGGTTTCAGTGCACATCACGAAAATGCCTCCACGAAGAGAACGTGGCAGAAAAGTTGGTGATGTGACACTTGAGGTTAGAGAGTTGCAGAGACAAGTGCGAGCATTGCAAGAAGAGATTCATAGAAGAATGAATCTTAATGTCAGAGATGAAAGCGAGGATGAAGCCGAAGAAGAATATCAAGAAGGAGAAGCTGAAGTTGTGAATCAGGAGGAAGAAAGACTTTTTCGGGTGATTTCCAAGATTGGGAAAAGACCTAAGATTGAGGTTCCTACATTTTTTAGAAATCTTAACCCAGAGGAATTGATCGACTGAATCAATGAATGTGAGGAATATTTTGAGTATGAAGATGTTGAGGATCCTGATAGGGTCAAATTTGTGAAGGCCAGACTGAAAGGTCATGTGAAGATCTGGTGGCAAGAGATTCAATTGGAGAGAAATAGAAGAGGGAAAGAAAAAATCACAAGATGGGATCGAATGGTGGATAAATTAAAATGACAGTTCATTCCTGTTGATTATGAGCTTGACCTACTAAAGAAAATGCAAAGTTTGAAGCAAGCAGGAAGCTCTGTTCAGGAGTATAGAGAGGAGTTCTATCGACTCCTCATCAGAACAGGCCATGCGGAAGCTGATAAGGAGAAAGTTGCCTGATACCTTAATGGGTTAAGGCCAAGTATTTAGGAGGAGTTGAATTTGGTTCAAATGAACAGTATTGAGGAGGCATACCAGTTTGCCCTAAAAGTAGAGGAAAAGTTGAACAAGAAGTTTGAGAGCAGACAAAATGGAAGAGGTCGTGGTGGAAGATCTAGTGGACGGTCATATGGTGGCCGAAATGAAAATCCGAAAAAGAAGGATGAGGCTAGTAGCAGCCAGAATCAGAGAGGAAACAATTCCAATCATTTCCAAGATCAAAATAATAGAGATCAGAGAGAAAGAGGAAGAGGACAAGGATCTGGAAGAGGAGGCTTCCATGGAACATGTTTTCACTGTGGAGAAGAAGGTCATAGGGCATTTGAATGTCCTCAGTGCCAAGGTAGAATAGACAGGAGAAATGAAGGCCAGGCCAGAGTTGCACATGTAGCTGAAGATGCCAGATCATCAAATTCTGAAGATGCTGAAAGAGGAGAAACACTAATTAACAAAAGAGTCCTACTGAGTGGTGAGAATGAACCTGAACAAAGGAGGAGCTTGTTTCGCACTAGATGCAAGTGTGAAGGTAAATTTTGTGATGTGATTATCGATAGTGAAAGCACTAACAATTTGGTGTCAGAAGAGATGGTGACAAAGTTGAAGCTCAAGAGACAGAAACACCCACATCCATATCAAATTGCCTGGGTGCAGGATGACCACAAGGTCATGGTCAATGAACAATGCCTGGTAAAGTTCAAGATCGGCAGGTACCAAGATGAGGTACTATGTGATATAATATCTATGGATGTATGTCATATGTTGTTGGGTAGACCGTGCCAGTTTGACAGATGTGCTGTACATGATGGTGGTGTGAATACCTATTCCCTGCCAAAGGATGGAGTGTGACATAAGCTAAAGCCATTGAAGGAGATCGAAGAAAAGGTGTGTGGTAATGCAAGAATAACTTTTGTTGATGGAAGAAAATTCTTAGATGGTATGAGGCATGAGCATGTGTGTTTTTCTTTAATTCTAAAAGCTGGTAAAGAGGAAGTAAAAGATGTACCTGTAGAGGTTGCAGATTTGTTGAATGAGTTTCAGGATATTGTATCTGATAATGTACCTGATGGATTACCACCGGTAAGGAAGATCAGTCATCAGATGGATTTGATTCCAGGAGCCAGTTTGCCAAATAAGGTAGCACACAGAATGACACCAGTAGAAAGTGAAGAGTTGAACAGACAAGTACATGAGTTGTTACAGAAGGGATTGATTTAGGAGAGCCTGAGTCCATGTGCTGTACTAGCAGTATTAGCACCAAAGAAGAATGGAGAATGGAGGATGTGTATAGATTCCAGAGCAATAAACAAGATCACAATCAAGTATAGGTTTCCATTGCCACGAATGGATGATATTATGGACTATTTGAGTGGAGCTGTGTATTTATCAAAGATAGATCTAAAGAGTGGATATCACTAGATTCGGATCAGAGAAGGAGATGAATGGAACACTACCTTCAAAACAAAAGAAGGATTGTATGAGTGGTTAGTCATGCCTTTTGGGCTAACCAATGCACCGAGCACTTTCATGCGGCTCATGAACGAGGTTCTGAAAGAATTTCTGGGTAAGTTTGTCATTGTTTACCTAGATGATATTTTGATTTTTAGCAAGACATTGGAGGAACATATGATGCATATTCGTATGGTGTTTGAGAAGTTGAGAGGTGAGAAATTGTTGATTAATTTGAAGAAGTGCAGTTTTGTGAAGAAAGAGTTAGTGTATTTGGGATTTGTAGTTTCAGCAGAAGGTCTAAAAATGGGCCCAGAGAAAGTACAGGCTATCCTTGAATGGCCTACTCTGAGTAGTGCTACTGAGGTAAGATCTTTTCATGGTTTGGCTAGTTTTTATAGAAAGTTTATTAGAAATTTTAGCAGTATTTGTGGTCCCTTGACTGAAACAATGAGAGGGGATAGAAAAGAGTTTAAGTGGACTAATGGGGCAGAAAAGAGTTTTCAATTGTTGAAACAAAAAGTTACAGAACAACCTGTTTTAGCACTTCCAAATTTTAATAAGGTGTTTCAAGTAGATTGTGATGCTAGTGGTACTGCAATAGGAGCTGTTATGAGCCAAGAAGGTAAACCTATTGCTTATTTCAGTGAGAAGCTAAATGATGCCAAGAGGAAGTATTCTATTTATGATCAGGAATTTTATGCTATAGTTCAGGCATTAAAAAAGTGGAGACATTATTTGCTTCCTAAGGAGTTTGTTTTGTATACTAATCATCAAGTGTTGCAATATTTTAATAGTCAAGGAAAGTTGAATCAGAGGCATTTGAAATGGGTTGATTTTTTGCAGAGTTATACATTTGTTTTGAAACACAGAAGTGGAAAGTCTAACAGGGTTGCAGATGCTCTTAGCAGAAGGCAACTATTGCTAACAAAGATGCAGATTGAGGTGGTTGGGTTCAAGGAACTCAAGAATTTGTATCCAGAGGATCCTGATTTTGGTGGAGCTTGGAAAGCTTGTAAAGAACCTGTTACTCTAGATAGGATGAAGTGGCTGGATTTTATCATCTAGGATGATATGCTATTCAGAGGGAGTCATTTGTGCATTCCAAGAAGTTCTATGAGGGAGAATCTCATCAAAGAGAAGCATAGTGGAGGATTGGCTGGACATTTTGGTCGTGATAAAACCCTTGCTTTGGTTAGTGAAAATTATTATTGGCCACAGTTACAGTAAGATGTGAAGAAGTTTGTACAGAGTTGTAGAGTATGTCAGATGGCGAAAGGAGTGAAGTAGAATACAGGGTTGTATCAGCCATTACATGTAACAGAGAAGCCTTGGGAGGATATCAGTGTGGACTTTGTTCTTGGTTTACCGAGGACACAACGGGGACATGATTCAATTTTTGTAGTAGTTGACAGATTTTTGAAGATGGCACATTTCATTCCCTGCAAAAAGACTAATGATGATGTTCATGTAGCAGAATTGTTTTTCAGAGAAGTAGTGAGACTACACGGTTTGCCAAAGACCATAGTTTCAGATAGAGACACTAACTTTGTTGGATATTTCTAGTGTACATTGTGGAAGAAGTTGAAGACAGATTTGAAGTTCAATTCATCACATCATCCATAGACTGATGGACAGACAGAGGTGGTGAATAGAAGTTTGGAAAATCTACTGAGATGTTTGGTTGGAGATAAGCCAACAGGATGGGATTTGATTTTACCACAGGCAGAATTTGCATACAATAATTCTATCAACAGGAGCACTGGTAAATCACCATTCCAGATTGTATATGGAAGTAGTCCAAGAAATGCATCTGAGTTGAGAAAGATGGATAAAGGAGAAATAAGTAGTGCTGAAGCTAAGGATTTTGTAGAACATTTGAAGAACATCCATGAGGAGGTGAGGAAGCATATTACCAAGATGAATGTGCAGTATAAGGCTAAGGCAAATGAGAAAAGGAGGCATAAGGAATTTCAGGTTGGAGATGAAGTCATGGTTCATTTGCAGAAGGAGTGATTTCCGGTTGGTACATATAACAAACTGTAAATAAAGAAGTTTGGACCATGTAAGATATTGAAGAAGCATGATTCAGGAAATGCATATGAGGTAGAATTGCCTAGTGAGCTAAATATTTCACCAGTGTTTAACATTTCAGATTTGACAGAGTATCATGAAGGAGGTGTTGAAGATGAGGTTGTAGCAGCACAGTGGAGTATTCCAGCAACCAGTTCAAATATCAAGGAGATTGAAGACATACTGGACAGTCGTTTTGGCAGAAGCACAAGGAACAGGATATATGAACAATATTTGGTCAAATAGAAAGGATGACCTGTAGAAGATTCATCATGGCTAACAAAGGAGGAGGTTAACCATCTTGGTTTTCCTCTGCACACCTGAGTCATGACAGGGTCACTTCACAAATTACCCCGAGTGTCTGATGCAAGAGCATCCTGGGTGTAAGGGCAATCTTCCATCACCCAAAAATATTTCTATTTTTGTATTCGATAAGGGCTATCTTGTGCAGAGTTGCTATTTATGGAAACTGGCTATTTTTAGTAAGTTGGTCTTATGATCTCAGAATGTTCTAATTTTACATGTGGAGGTTCATCTCAGTCATATCAGCCTGCCAGCAAAGTTTATGGCTAGATCAGGTCTAGTTTTGAAGATATTGAAGATTTTTGGTATTGGCAGCAGGGTACAAAAACTTTGAACTCAGTTTTGAAGGCTTTAGAGGCCCCATATGAGGTTAAAAATTTGGGTGACGAGCGCATTGCACCGGTCAAGCCTGTAGAGTGCTTCATGGCATTTTTGAAATGGGGTTATAATAGTCAATCGGGTCAACCGGTGATGACTTATGGTCTCCGGAAGTCAGGCCACCTGAAATGGCAAAAAATAATTTTTCTTCAAAATTTCTGTTTGGGTTTCAAAAGCTATTTTGAGCAGACTTTGATGTAATAAATTGTAAAATAAAATAATTCTAATTTTGGTCGGCCCTAAGGGCTAAATTTCTAGAACCTTCTTAGGCAGTGGAAATTGCCTATATAAAGAAGGCTCGTAGTGTTGTCTAGGGCAGTTCTGGGTAGTAGATCTGGGTATTGATTCGAGGCTTTGTCTTACAAAATATTGTAAGGGAATGCCCATGTGGCTTTGCATATTGTAATTCTGAAAGTTTGTAATTCCACATTTGTGGAGATAATAAGAAGCCAATTTTCTATTCTTGCATATTATTGTTGTCGTTTCTCTATTTCTTTTATGTGTTTTTGGTATTAAGGGGCGCATCCTTCATCAAAAAGTCATATTTGATTGGTGCCATTTGTGAAGCCCTTCAAAATTCAATAATGTCGGGTCCTTCTCCCTTTCCTTTGCTAGCACCGACAGGACTTGTAGTGTTCAATATTGGAGCTTTTATAATTCATTAAAAAACAAGAATCCCAATAAGAGATTTTTCTTAGCTAGAAGGAGCATGTCTTACAAGTTTCCAAGAATAAAGGACACATATCAAGTACATTTTGATTGATGAAATGAGCTTCGTTGGCCAAATTATGTTGGAAAACATAGATTCTTGACTAAGGCAACCATTTACACAGAGTTAATACAAAATATTTGCAGGTATATTTTCTCTTTTAGTAGTACCAACTACCACAATATATCTTTTTTAATACGATATTTAACTATTAAATACAATCGAAATACTGTAGAACTTAGTTATGTTTATTTTGTATTATCTTTTAAATATATCTATGGTTTTTGTTGGAGACTTGGGTCAATTACCTCTAGTGAATGAGAGGCCTTCATATGATAAAAAAAGATAAGAAAAAATATTGTGGGACAAATTGAATACTATGGTTACTTTAGATAAAAATTTCACACAAGATAGACAACACATCGTTCAACAAAGATTTCATCAACTTATGACAAATCTTAGAGATGTAAACCCACAAATTAATGACTGGAAATTTATTTTGATGAGAACTCCTATCAATTTAAATGTTTCAACAAATGATGAGTTTCAAAATTGCATCCATTTTATCTCCACAAATGACAATGTTTATAATCATAAGAAGATAATGTTATATTCATTGAAGTGTCTAGTTGCATGGAGCATTGCAACAAAAGTAGGAATCCTTAACACAATAGAGGATTGTTATGGTGAGCTTGATATTGAGTTATCAATCAGTAATAATTCAAGGCTGATGTTGACTTCAAATCTTTGGGTAGAGACAGGTCTTGTAAATGGAGCATCGGGGTATATTTGAAAGATTGTCTACAAACCAGAAAGTGCACCACTTGAGCCACCAACATATGTTATGGTTGAATTTGACAATTATTGTAGAATACCATTTGAAGATCATCACCCAAATATAGTTCCAATAATAACAATACAAATGGGTAGAACACTTCAATTACCATTAAGATTGGCATGGGCATAGGCATTGACAATTCATAAATCTTAGGGACTAACTCTCTCAAAAGCTACAATTGATATAGGTCCAAGAGAGAGAACATGTTTCACATTTATGGTTGTATCTTGAGTGAAATCTCTACAAAGTCTCAAAATAATACTGCCATTCACATATGATTGTTATGAGAAAATGAAAAATGGCATGCAACTTTCAAAATGAAAGATTGAAGAAAATAGACTCAAATGTTTAGAAGAATATTGAGGTATTTTTTTTTTCAAATTTGCATCAATGTCTATATTTTATAAGTAATGTATTACTATGTTATTATCTATTTATAGCTCTTCTTAAAAATTTATATATATATTTTTTATCAAATTACTAAATGATATTAATTTTTAATTTTACCTTTTTACTATTTATATTTATATTTAATCTCCTAAATCATATATATACTAATTAGTTATATTATTTTAAAATTGTAATCTCTTTAAAACACTTCCATCCATAGTTACTTGCATATATATAAATATGGAAAAGTGAAAAAGTAAATTTTACTTTTTCACTATTTATGTTTTCATTTAATCTCCTAAATCATATATACTAACTTAGATTTGATAATTTTTGAATGTGCAGGAAATATCTCAAACTATGGATCTATCGGAAAATGAATCTAAAATTGTTGATGCAAGTCTAGACACCTCTGTTAGCTCTACTGCTTTTTTAGAAACACCTATTGACAAGTGCACAAGATCTATTTTAGAGAGTTGTGCTAATATTTTGTAAGATATTGAAAACCTTTCCTTATCCATTGATTATGTTGAAGAGCTTGAAATACTGCAAATGAAAGATGTTGCACACAAGGTTAAGGAGACATACAAAAGTGACTTTTTTTCCAGGTTTTATGGAATAAGTATATCACAATCATTTGCAAAATAAAGGTCGTAATGCCATTCTAATCGCAGAAGAATATGTAATGTATTTACACCATTACAACAAAGTGTTATTCATGTAGTTTTGATGTTGCCATTTTGAAACTTTTCAATAAGTATTATATGAACCATTTAAAAACTTTTAAATTTTGATATAGATTATGTGCTTTTCTCTTCAATGCTTTGTTATAGTTTATGATTTATATTGTAATGGTTTTAGACCTTTTTCCAACATATTTGAATCAAAGCCATACATATTGTAAAATATAAAGTATCATATATATGTGGTTTTACTTTATGTGGCTTCAACTCCAATCTTTTGTTATGGTTTGTGTTGATAATTGTAATTTTTGTTGATGTTACTAAAAATGGTTTTTGGTAGAATATGTTCTCAAACAAATTCAATAATTATAGATTTAGTATATATGAACTATAATAAGTTTTTGATTTTTGTTTGAAAAATATAAAATCTTTTCAAAATATGTTTGAAAATATTAAAGCAAATATCATATGATAACTCTTAATAAATGGAAATGTTTGAAAAATGTTACAAATTATAAGCAAAAACTTTTCAAATCAAGTGACATTGTATACTCTTAATAAGTCAAAAGTGCTGGATATAAATCAATATGATTGAATTATGGAATAAAAAATTGATGCTTTCAGACCTTTCCTCACTTATTGCATGTCTTCCATATGTGGGGCTACTACTAGCATATCTATATTTATTTTTCATTATATATATATATATATATATATATATATATATATATATATATATATATATATATATATATATATATATATATATATATATATATATATATATATATATATATATATATATATATATATATATATATATATATATATATATCAAATACGTTGATATATATTCTTCTCCTTCAATCGTAATCACACTAAGATGTAATAGGCGCCTGAAGAGGAAATATATTGACATATTTAATATATATATTATGAATAATAAATATAAATATGCTACTTAAATTATCCCAATGAATGTGATCCAATCCCTTAAACATTCAAGTATTTTAAAATTATTCAATTAAAAATAGAGTATGTGTCAGAACACCTTATCCTCTCATATATGCCTAGGTGTTTTCCTTAATTTTAGCAAAGAAATTTGAAAAATTACATGGTTAAACTTAAAACCAAGCGTATTCTGTTACATTGGCCATGTAATGAGGAGGAAGCAAAGATTTTATTCTCATTTCTTCTTCATTCGATTCCACTAAATACAAAATAAAATCTGATTCTGCCTACAAATCTTTTGTGTTGACATTTTAAAATTTAAAATTCTTTTAACACAGATTAATTATCTCAATGCGATTGTTACACGAGTGAAAAGACTCTCAATTGATAGTGACACGTTTAAATGTACACTACTTGCACTGTGCTTTTACATTTCAGTTACGATTTGTTGACATTTTGGTTATGATCAAATTAGTATTTGTTTCATTTATTTCATAGATTGTTGAGAGAAGGTTGCAAGTTCTTCAATGGCAGGGTTTTGTAGCTTTACTTTCACTCTCGCAATTGCTCTTGGTTTCCTCTGTAGTTTTTTTTTGTTGGATTTGTATCATCCTAATCTGATTGCACTCCCCTAGACATTTCATTTGCCTTTGGCCGTTACTCAAATAAATGCTTCTGATCGAATTCCCCAGGCCATCATTAACAATGCTTATCATAATGTGATAGAGATTAATGCGGTTGAACAGCCCCCAGAGTGATCGGATAACAACTCTGTTGTGGAAATTCAGGTCAGTAAATCTAGGATTTTTATGCCATTGTATAATATAGAAAGGATTAGCTTTGATTTGAGTCACCTAGTTGAAAAATTGTCTGAAATTTGTGTAAATTTAATTGTAGAGGAAGAGATTGATTTCGAAGGTGGAATTGGAACTAGGTCGGGCAAGGGCTGCCATACTGAAAGCTGGACAGTGATCCAGATTTGAGGGAGAAGTGGTTACAGTGCAAATAAGTTTCCCTCTTAACATCTTAAACTCTTGAGTCATTGAATTCAGCGAGTTATGTCAATTACTAGCTGTCTTCTTTCGATTAATCAAGGCTTTTGCAATTCCTATGCAATGCAACCCTTTGATACTCAAATTTTCCTTTAATGTTTTCTTTTCAATCTTTATTCCTCCATGCAAATTTTTGTTCAATATTTTCTTTTCAATCTATATTTCTCCTTGCAAATTTTCCTTCAATACTTTCTTTCCAATCTATATTTCTCCACATCTTTGTTTTTGATAGATAAAAGTAGCAAGAGGGTGCTGGCCCATGGTACAGAGGACTAGAAGCACATTAATGACATATTAATAGCAGTAGTCTAGAGCATTTCATCAGTAGTTTATCAGCAGAAAAATCAAAGGCTAATCTACCTCTATCAAAAATAAATAAAATAGTTTATTTCAAAAAACTCGAACCAGAGTATCTTAAACAAATAGTAATAAGAAAATTAACAATATGGTGCCACACAGGGCAATACCAGTAACTAGATAGATTGTCCTTAAAGCAGGAAAACATGCTAGAAAAACTAGGGCCAAAAATAAAGACCTCATGAAAGCAGAAGAAGCTAAGATCTCCTACGCAGATGTTTGGACATCAGGGTCATGGCCCACTTCTCCTACAGAAACAGGAAGAGGTCTTTGTTGTCTTCATTCGCCTCTAGTTTGCCACCAGCCAGCTTTTCCTGCACAATGCAAAGGGTCATAGCCGACACATGTATGACCTTAAGAGAAAACTTGTTAGTAACCATGATGCCATTTTTGATGACCTGCATTTCCTTTTTTATGCCTAAAATCTCATTGTCCAGTTCCACAAACTTTAGCTTCAGGGAGCCCTTAAACCTATCATTACCATCTAGAGACACAGAGTTGTGCTTGGTAGTGGGGGACTTGGTCTGCTGATCATGGGGGGAGGTCACGGGTGGGGTAATGCTTCGAGGATTCTCCATGGTTTGCTAGGGGTTCAGGGGGGAGTGGTGCCAGTCCTGTGCAAGCTTGGGTGGTCTTTAGAAGAGCCCTCAATCGATTGAGTGGTATGGGAGTCATTTTCTGAAGGGGACTTCTCCTTCGAGGTCACTTCCCTGATTCTGGTTTACCATCTCTCCTTAGCAATTCTATTAGAATGGCAGATAGAGCCCCCCAAGTCCACCTCTAACTTGACCTGGCTATCCAAAATCTTCTATTTCTTAGGTTTCCTTTCAGTCTCAGGGGTATTGTTCATCTCCTTCCAATCTTTAGAATCTAGGGACTCAGAGACATGGGATTCGTCAAGGTCCTTCATCCTTTTAAATGGGTTTTTCACACACCTTTTATGGCTTTTACCATCTTTAGGGACAAGGTCTGTTTCCAGGATTTCTTGGATAGAGTGGGAGGTGGATTTAGTGGGATTGTTGATTTTCAGAGGAGAATCCTCTTGGGTGACCTCTTGGACAACGTGGGGAGGTTGGGGTAGAGGGTAGATGGCCTTGTGGAAGTTGTATAGACAAAGGAGGAGGCCCTAGTGGAGAATAGGAATTGACTTTTTAGGGTTTTCCCTAATATCCAGAATATTACTTTCAATAGAATGCAGCAAATAAAAGGGAATGGATATGAGATCCTTATTCCTGGTGTGATTGAGAAAAGGTAAATGGTAATAGTAAAACACTATAAATTTACCTTCTAGGGTGAAATATTTTATCACAATTAGGCACAATTTGGGCCAGAACTTCAGGAGCTCCTCGCAATTGAAAGCACCAGACTTCTTCATAGGTTTCTCCCCCGCCTTAAAGAATTGGTTGAGGCTGGTTGGGTCTGGCGTCCTGCTGGTTTTTTTATACTTTTTTCCTTCTAGGGATAACCCCATCACCTTGGAAATAACTTCCTCATTAATTTGGAAGTGAATACCTCCAACAGAGACATTCCTATTGTTCTATGAACAGATGAACTGCTTGGATAAACATTCATCATGCCGTCCCTTCATTCGATCCATGAAACCCTAGATACCGCTTTCTTTATAGTAGTGGGTCTCCAAAGGGTCGGAGGTGAACACCTCATTAATCTTATTAGGTTCAATGTGAAGGGTATTGTCTCCCATATCAATAATCACCTTATCCTGCACCAAATTTTCCTGAGAATTGCAAGGCCGAGCTTCGTGAAACAAAGTATAAAGCCAGTTATTTTGAGTTAGCCATTTAAAGGGGAAAGTATGCTTAAAAGGTAGGCCTTGGGTGGTTTTTGGGGAGCCAAGCTCCATATGGTGATATCCATCGGATCTCCAGGTATAATAACTAGCAGCTACACCAGAGTTGCACTTAGTATCCTTGTTAACCAAAAAACCCTATTGATGCAGATAGTTATCTTTCCACACATATTCACATGAAAGGCCATTATAATCCTTTCTGAGATTTTGGGCATGCTTATTCAAAATAACCAACATCATCAACTTATGCCAACATGTAATCAAGGTAGGGCCTTTAGCAAAATTGATAGCTTGACACATTTTAAATATTGACATTATCATTTTTCTCCCCCGATCAGTTGCTGAGTCTCCCTGGGTAACTCGTTGATCTCCTCCCAACTACTTAACCTTATTTTTGTAATACTAATAGTAGCCATCGAATCTACCACCGCATTTCCCTCTCTGTAAGTGTGGGAAATAGTTATGTATTGGATATTGTTGAGAAGCTCATGGATTTCTAAAATAATGGTGCTAACATGCCACCCCACATTAGCACTACTTTTGATAGCCTCCACCACAACTTTGGAATCCCCCTCAATTTCTAGCAGTCTAGTGTTCATTTGAATGGCAAATTTAACCCCCCATAAGAGAGCCATGCCCTCAGCTTGATTGATAGTGCAATTATTAAGCAGTCCCGCATAAGCCAATAGCCAAGTTCGACTGCGATCTCTTAGCACACCTCCCCCACCCTGGGTGAGGTTATTAGCTGCACCATCAAAGTTTAATTTGGTCCAGCCTCTGTGCGGGGTGACCCATCGAGTGGCCTTCCTAGCTAGCAATTTGGAGTCATCAAACTTGGAGAAACCCATCAGTAGGTTCCAATTATCAACCATTTTTATTTCCTAGGTAGAGCGGGAGCCAAGGGGAGTTTCCACTTAGCCACACTAGCACTCTCGCAAAGGAGCCTGGTTCTGAGTTAGAGGCAAGTCTTGGGCGGGGAAGTAGACTCCCTGAATATCTTGTTATTCCTTTCTTTCCAAATAGACCAGCAGATGTATGGGGGTAGAATTCGCCATAGGAGCTAGAGGAGGGGATGATTGGAAGGAGATCTCCAAACAATGAATTGGTGGGCATCCTTTCCCAATGCCCACGAGATTGCCAATTTGCCAATAACATCCTACCAAATGTTAGTAGTGAAATCATAGTGAATGAACAGGTGATTCACCGTTTCCTCCTTTTTGCATAGGATGCACCTACTAGCCATAGAGAAGCCTCTTTTTATGAGGTTTTCATGAGTTAAGACTTTACCATGCATAAGGGTCCACCAGAAGAAATTGATTTTTGGCGTGAGATGAGGAATCCACACCTTCATCCAATCCTCTAAATTATTCTCTTCTTTGAGGAGAAGGTTGTAAGCGGTCTTGACCGAGAAGGTACCTGCTTGGGTGGGGGCCCAAATGATGGAATCTTGGCACGCAATTCTCGGGATCCTAAAATTTCTCAAGATTTCCATGAGCTCATTAGCCATTTGTTTTAGATCCATTCTGTCTCTAACAAGATTAGAAATATCTTTCCAATTCCCTCTAGTGATGTAGTTGGAGGTTCTGTTGCCAAGGATAGGCCTGAGGTAGTTCATGAGGGGGTTGAATTTGCTACCAAGGTTAGGATAGTTTAGAATCCAATAGTCATTCCAGAATCTAATGGATCTCCCATCTCCAAGCTGTTGGAAAGAACCTTTAGAGAGCAAGGTCCTACAATTTCAAATGTTAGCCCAGAGTTTGGAACCATTTGGGAGGTCATTATCTTGGTACATCCTCCCATAGGGGTGCCCTTGGAGGTACTTAGCTTCCATTATCTTACACCAATCCACTTTCCTATCAATGAGATTCCAGGCCACTTTCGTGGTGAGGGCTTTATTCATCAAGCCAATTCTCCTCAGACCCAAACCACCCATGCATTTCAGGAGACAAACTATATCCCAATTAACCAGGGACATCCTCTTTTTCTCTGTAGAGCCAACCCACAAAAAAGTTCTCCAAATTTTTTCTAACCTGTCCGCCATGTTGCTTTTGATCTTAAAGAGGGATAGAAAGTAGACTAAGATCCCCTAGAGAGTGGAAGCCACCAGCTGTAGTTTACCAGCATTAATTAGAATCTTCCCTTTCCATCTAGTAAGCTTTCTCTGGGTTCTTTCCAGGACAAAGTTCCAAAATTCATGGGACACCTCTTTAACCCTGAGGGGGAGGCCTAAGTAAGTAGAGGGGAGTGAAGCTGACTAACAACCCAAAATTTGAAGCACTCTATTTTGTGTGTTAGTGGGAGTATTGAAGAAGAACATTGTACTTTTCTGATAGTTAACACACTATCTTGAAGCCCAAGCATAATTTTCCAAAATTTGCTTCCACTATTTGGCCTCAATCACCAAAGAATACCCAAAAAGAAAAGTGTCATCCATGAATTGTTACAACACAATTTGTTGTAGAGTGGAAGCGGGTTTGACACCTTTTATTCTCCCTGTGGAGGATAACATAGTCAGATTCCTACTCAAGACTTCAACCACCATAATGAGAAGGTAGGGGGAGAGAGGATCACCCTACCTGAGCCCCTTTTCAGGTTGAAAGAAATTACCAGGGGTGCCATTAACTAAAATAGATAAGCTAGTAGTTTGAGTACATTCTTGGATAATGTGAATAATCTTCTCATTAAATGTAATGCCCTGCTAGGGAACCCAAGAGAAAAACACTAAAATTATGCTAAGTTATGCAACAATTATTTTTTGTTTACTAATATTAACAAGCACATTGAACAAAGCATCACAATGACATACATACACGAGTTTGAATAAACACATCATTTCATTTTCATTCTCAAGGGTCCCTGACATAGTATTACATTGTCTAACAAACACTATGCTTGCATGATTCAATGCTAAAGAACATTCAGGTACATAATGAGAGAAAGTACATCTTTTTAAATCAAATTACATTACATCATATGATCACCTGCATCCACTACACATGTCATAGGGTATGTGGTGATATTTAATACAATTACATTTATCAAATACCACATGGATCCACGCAGGGATCAATAATAACCCAAATAAAATCTCCTACAAGTACAAGATAACATCTTATAGAAGTTGGTACATAAATCTGCAACAATGGTGGTCCTCTGGTCCAAGTAACAATCAGGTGTTGGAGGTTATCTGCAATAGTCTCAATGGAGAAATACACTACCACCTGACCATGTGGTACCCAGAGGACCACCCCTCCGTGCTAGGGAGATAACACCAAGCCCACGCACATACTAAGGGCCAAATCCCAAATCAACACCTAGAAGAATATCTCTAGAACAAGAGGGTAAATGGGTTACCAAAGGCACTGACGTAGGTAGGATATCTAGGGTGTGAATAGGAAGGTGTCATCATGTAGATCCACCCTTGAGTTTAGTCCTGAAGGTTCCTCACTAAACCAACAGCACTCAAGTGATCATACGTGGCATCGATATCTCTCAAGAAGACAAGTATATCGATGATCCACCCTTGAGTTTAGTCCTGAAGGTTCCTCATTGAACCGACGGCACTCAAGGCATGGGCAAAGTATCACAAATTATCTTTTTAATGTTTTCCTAACTAGATCAATTTTGTTATAATGTTATCATTGGAATTAAGAAACTTGTCAATGGATGATCCGTCAGCCACTTGTGGGCCTCGGTGATCCATCGCAAGCCACCCCCCTACATCACATCTAGATAACCTACCCTAGATTCCCAATCAATACCCATCCTGGTTAGTGGCCACATAAATCATATTAAGTTCCAAGTAAACCGATAAACAAGTAAAACATATTGCCATTTCAAAACATAAATCCACTTGGCCACTAATTTAAATTTAATCCACCAGGAGGAAAATAGTAACAAGGATCAATTTGACATCCCAATCAAAATCTCACATCGAAACATCTCAAAATCAAACAACAATAGATCAGAGATATGCAAATCATCATTAACATCAACAATCATAAAGATCAACTTACATCCACGACACATACCCGACCTCTGGATTTCACCCCCTAGTTGGTCATCTAATCCCATATGCAAAACTACTACAACAGTAAATTTAACTTGCTCAAACAATATATGCAAAGAGAACATCTTACACAAGTAATTAACATGGCGTAAGATAAGAAAGGACATAAGGATCATGTTAACATGTAATTTACTCACACTAATTAATCACACCAATCAGAATATCCACGTCTACAATAAAATGACCATATTGTTAACACTAACAATGCCTATTATAACTTGAGTTAATGAGAACGTTTAATTAATCCTGAGTTTTACTATTATGTGAAGAATATTTCAAGGGCATTAATTGAATAATGTCTTCGTTAATCTATAAAAGATGACGATGCAAACATATTGGTTATGAAAGTAATACCTAAGTTAAAGGACCCCAAGCTAATTACAAGATATCTAATAATTAATCTAAATATTGATTACACAATAGATTAGAAGTATTATTTATAGTTACATACCCTTAGTTCATAACTAAATGATAAACCCAATAATTTCACTAATATTAATACTATAATATTGATGCCAATTCATTCATATAACCTTCCAATTTACCTTGCTCTAAGAAAATAACAAAATAGATAATTAATTAAGACAACTCATGTTACTCATTACTTCACTTAACATCCTAATCTAATTTTAGAATAAAACCCCTACTCTTAGCACTCATCATCAACCTACTCAACCTATAACCTCTCTAAATATAAATAAAGTAAGGCATAAAAACAAATATTAAAAGTTCCCTATAAACCCATCAAATCTCCCTCTCACCATACTCCAATGCAAGGACAAGGGAGGTGGTCCGCTGCTTGAAGGGATGTTGAAAGAAACAAAAATATTGAAACAAGTTTTAATGCCATACAAAAGCTACGTCCAATCTTGGGCATGGGAAATGGGTGTTGAAAAAGAAAAGTTAAATGTGGGTCCCCCTCACATCTAAGGTAAAAAAAATCTTAGCCTCTCCTCTTCCTGCACCTCCCAATGAAAGGGGACAAGCCATTAATGCAAATGCAGGCCCATTAAATTTTGTTTAAAAGCTAAGTATGGCGTGGCAAAAGGCATACGTAGGTTAAAGCAAGAAGGTAAATTTTCATCTAGTAAAAGAAGAAGATATGCGTAGTCAACAATAGACATCACACCTTGACAAAATAAAATGGTTTTCATATTAATACATGACATGACTTCTACCATACACGCCTAGGCAAGGGATAGTATTAAATGAAGTAAGGGGGTTGCTTGAATAAAGTTCATATTTTATTAGTTTATGTCACAAAAAGTGGCAGGTTTAATATATAATAATGACTGTGGTTTGGGAATTTGTATAGTAATTTTTTCCCATACAAATTCCAGATAGTTAGAAGCCATATTTTGAACACTTAGTTTTATTTTTGTGCTTGTCTCATTTTAGGACTTAGTTATTTTTTTGATATCCCATGCAAGAATGGTTTGTTTCCACATTTGTTTACCAAGACAAAATACTAATTCTTTCAATTCAGATTAATTATATGATCAATTAAATGAACAATATGGCAAGTATTTGAATCAAAACATAACTATGCTCCCTTGAGTCATGAAATAAAAAATTCTTTCCCTTCCAAACTTGAATTTCACCAATGGTTGAGTTTTGAGGTTTGAAAGTTTGTGATGTTAAAACTCCCCATTACAAACTAAAATTCTCATGGTTTAATTTCTTCACTCTGCATTTTTGAGGAGGTAAATACGTGCTCTCAATTGTTGAAAACTTAAAACCTAAATTGAAACATAATAAAAGAATTCAA